>ML298821.1:40116-61602 GCA_005239495.1 Nicotiana undulata
TTTTTTTTTTTTTTTTTTATTTCTTGCTGTTATTAAGACAACAATGTATTAATTTGAAGGTCCAGCTGCTCCGCCGTTAAACATAGGAATATTTTTGTTAATAAAATTACGGAAAAGGGTTCAAAATGCCCCAAAATTATTGGAAAAGGTTTAAAAATACCCTTCATCCACCTATTGGGCTAAAAATACCCCTCCATCCATTTTTTTGGTTCACTTTTGCCCTTTGACCGTTAGGTAAATGCTAAATTAAAAATAATTATTATTCTTTTTGTTAAACTAAAAAAAAATATTTTGCAAAGTTTTTTCATTTTTTTAAATTAATGCACCAATAGTCCACTAATTTAGTAAAGTCTTCTTCTTCTTTTCAGTTTTTACCAAAAACAATTTAGTCTTTACAAAAAAATAATTTTTTTTTCATTTTTTTTCCAGTTTTTTTAAAGCATTTTTTCTGTAAAAACTGAAGAAAAAAATATTTTTAATAAAATATTTTCGTTTTTAAAAATTGAAAAAAATATTTTCAACAAAATATTTTCGTTTTTGTAAAAGATGGAAAAATAAATAAGACTTTACTAAATTAGTGGACTATTGGTGCATTAGTTTAAGAAACGAAAATATTTTGCAAAATATTTTTTTTAAGTTTTACAAATAGAATTATAATTATTTTTAATTTAGCATTGACCTAACGATCAAAGGGCATAAGTGAACCAAAAAAGTGGATGGAGGGATATTTTTAGCCCAATAGATGGATGAAGGGTATTTTTAAACCTTTTCCAATAAATTAGGAGCATTTTGAACCCTTTTCCGATAAAATTAACATAGTGTGTATATTTGGACTAATAGATAGGCGTAATGTGTATTTTTGGACAGATAGATGGACGGAGGGTATAAGTAAACTATTTTTCAAACAATAGGGGTAGTTTAAACCCTTTTCCGTTTATAAAATTCTGAAATCCAGTTAGTCCTCGTGCACATAATAATCTAATCGGAAATGGCTAAAAATACCCCCGTAGTATCACAAATGGTTTAGTATCGAGCTTTGTCCACCTATTTGTCCGAAAATACATTCAACGTTATCTTCGGGCCTGATATTACCCCTGTGACTAACGGATCCATCTGTGGTCCCCCCATTTAATGCGTTGTTACGAATTTATTGCGCCACGTGGCTATATGGCCCCAATCACTTACAACCTGCCCCAAATATCCACCCGCCCCATTTTTCGGACCAATACATGGTAAAACAAATATATTTCACATATCCAATTCATTTTAACTCCATCTTCTTCACCAAATTAGCGCTCGCAGTAATGGTGCGTTAGGGTATAATTAGGATTGCTATCTACTTCGATTTGGTGAAAACTGAAGAAACTTTAATTTCTAGCCTTATCTAACTGACTACTCATTGATAAAAGTAAGTATTTACTAATTTGCGTTAACTTTTAGAGTTTGGGAATATTTGGGGTTCGGTAAATGTCGTCTCTTTCTTTTTGTTTAATAGGTCATATGATATTATTATAATATCCTTTATGCATTTGTTTTTTTTTATTTTTGTTTGGGGTGGTCCCAATCGTCTTTGTCCGACATGAAAAAGATAGTTTTTTTTTGTATGTGTTGTTGGGTGGGTGTTAGTCGACATAGCTGTGGTCCTTTTTCGTTTTATTTATTGCTTGATATCTTTTTTGTTTTATTCATAACAAATGTGGGATTATTTTTTCTAATTTTTTTGTTGCATGTGGATATGTTAGAAAAATGGTCAACAAAGTAGAATTGTATTTTATTTATGGTGGTAATTGGAAACTATAACCAACTTTATCTTATTATAAAAAAGGATTTTCACCTACTGGGAGATTGTGAAGAAGACCATTTTCCTACATTGATTTGTGTAATAAATACACTGATGTACTAGAGTATGTTCAGATACAACAACTGATTTTTACTGCTCCATGTGGTAGATATTATTTGTTGGATGAAGATGAAGGAATTAGAAAGCTTCAGTCACTCATTAATGAAATTTTTAGGGTTATTAATTTATTTGCTATTGACCTCCATGATGATACTGTTGTTGTTCCTAATATAACTCAACATAGTGATATTAATTGTGAAAATATAACTCTTGGGACTGATTGTGACAGTGAGGAAGAGGGTACAAATAATGAATCTGTGCGAAGTGATTATGATAGTGATGTTTAGTTGAGGGTATTTAAGAAGCAAAGAAAACTTGAGGCAACAGACCAACTTGATAGGTGCAAAATCTTGGTGAAGGGTATGACATTTAAGAATCTTGTTGAAGCAAAACAAGTTATTGGTTTTTATTTCGTTGCAAATAAGAAGGCCTTAGAGGTAGTTAAGAGTGACAGAAAAGACTTAGATATAAGTGTGTTGTTGGATGTCCCTTTAAATGTCTTATTTCTAAGGATGGATATAACCAATGGTGCAAGATATAGACTTCATATGTTAACATGAATGTGGGGAAGCATTTGAGAACAGAAGACCTACTCCTGCTACCTTAGCTATTTATTTAAAGAGGAAGATTAAAAATAATCCCAAGTACAAGGTGAAAGAAATGAAGAGTGACCTAGAGGGGAGATTTAAGCTAAATGTGAGCCAGTCAAAGTTAAAGAGAGTGAAAAGAATAATGTTAGAAAAACTAGAAGATAGCTACTTAAATGAGTACAACAAGTTTGAGGCATATGCCTAAGAATCGAGGGAGAGAAATCCTGGTTCTGATATAGTTATCCAGATATATAAGGATGCTTTGGAAGAAGGTAAAGGGAGAATCTTGAGGATGTATGTGTGCTTTCAAGCCCTCAAGAATGACTTCAAAGCAGGTTTGAGGCCTTTTATATTACTTGATGGTACCTTTTTAAAAGTAAAACGCCAAGGTATGTTGTGGGTAGCTGTGGCTCATGATTCTGTTAAACATTTTTATCCATTAGCTTTGGTTGTGGTAGAAAAGGAAAACAGTAGAACTTAGCACTGGTTTATGGGGAACAAGAAGAGTTCTTTAGAATTGAAAGAAGGTGAAGGAGTAACCTTCACGTCATATATGTAGAAGGTACTTTAACGTTTTTTTAAAATTAGTTTTTTCCTTATAGTGACAACTACAGTTATCCAGAATTGTTTGACAAGCAGCTACTCTTGGATGCTGTTAGGAAAGTATGTCCAGAAGCTCATCATAGATTTTGTGTGAGGCACATTGAAAAAAATTGGTGTACGATTTGGCATATTGATGAGATGAAAAAGATGCTCTGGTGGTCTGCCTGGAGCACATATGAAGAAGAATTTATGGATATGTTGAGGCATCTAGGTGAAGTATTTGAGAATTTTGTGAATGATTTGTTGAAGTATCCACCCTCTGGCTGGGGTAGAAAATATTTAAACACCCAATGCAAGAACCCAATGATAACTTCACAGAGTCTTTCAACTCATGGATTCTTGAAGCCAGACAACAACCCATTGTGAAGATGCTTGAAACTATCATAATGAAGGTGAAGTTAATTACCTTTAGACTATTTTATTATATTGTCTCCTTCACTTTTTTTAAAAAAATAATCTGTTTTTAATGTGATTGTTTTAATGTTACTATTTGTTATATGAAGGTAATGACTTTGTTAAAAGACCATGGAGATGAAGTAAGTAGCGGGAAAGATGACTACAGTCCATATGCAATGCAACTCTATAATGATTATAGAGAGATGACACAAGATTGTACCTCAGTTTTAAATGGAGAAAGGTTTAGACAGACACACTGTTATTCTTGAGCTGCAGAAGTGCACATGTAGGATATCGAACTTGTTTGGCATTCCGTGTCCTCGTGCTATCAGGGCCTTCAGTTTCAAGAAGCTTGATACAAAGATCTGGATTCATTGGTGGTATTCAAAAAAGGCATACCAGTTGGTGTATCAACACATGCTCCAACTTGTTAGGGGTGCAAAATTTTTGAAGGTGGAGCCACACCATGCCATGGATCCACCACCCTTAGTAAAGATGGTGGGTAGACCAAGAGTCAAAAGTACAAGAGAAAAAGTCGAGGCTATTATAAGCAAGGCACATCTACAACTTCTAGGAAAGGCCTTCAAATGTATTGTGGTTACTGTGGAAAACAACATCACAATCAAAGAAAATGTCCGATGAAGTTAAAGACATCTAACAATAGTTATTTTATTATTTCTGCTTGTTTAAAGACACTGACCACCTTATGCAGCTACAAGGGATACCTAAGAAAGAGCACGAACCCAGTGGACCATCTGAGTTTGTCATTATCCCTAATCCTGGGTTTATACCTCAGTCAGGAACTCAACAGTACATTCAAACTAATCAATCCAGTCAGCAGATACCTCAACAATACACTCAGACTACTGAGTCCAGTCAGCAAGAAACTCAACAATACACTCAGACTACTCAGTCTAGTAACCAATACATTCAGCAACAATGTGATATTTCTCAGTCCAGTCAGTAAGCAACTCAGTCCAGTCAGCTTCCGACTTAGCAAGCCAGTGATATTTCTCAACAACCAAGTCAAAAAAGAACCAAGTACACTCTAAGAAGACTAATTGATTTAGACTTTAGGGATGAACCTGACCTAGTATTGAGGCCTAAAGCTATCACTGAGATTATGACAAGGCTTCAACTGAAGAATAAACAGAAAAATACTAGGACAAGGAAGATAAACTCCACAGGATATCACACTAGTAGCTCACAACCTACAAATCTTCCATTGTCACAATCCGAAATCCAACACTATCGGGACCGTGATGGCGCCTAAAATCCAACTTTCTAGGCATGCTGATGTTAAAGTATTATGAAGTTTACTCTTATACATTTCAATAATTAACAGTAAATAAGATATAACGAGTACGTAATATTATAAAAACTTCATCATTTATCACTACGCGGATCTGGTGTCACAATTCACGAGCATTCTAGAATTTACTACAAGTAATAGTCTAAAAGAAGTACACCTGTTTGAATGAAAGAAACAGTAAAACAGAAAAGATAGATAGGGACTTCAAGGTCTGTGAACGCCAACAAATCTACATTGAGTCTTCGTATAGCGGGTCCAACAGGTAAACTCTCGATCAACCAGAGGCGATACCAAAATCTGCACAGAAAGTGCAGAGTGCAGTATCAGTACAACCAACCCCATGTTCTGTTAATTGTCGAGTCTAACCTCGACGAAGTAGTGCCGAGGCTAAGACAAGACACCGACAATCAAACATGTACAATATAACAATGTATATACAAATAACAATAAAGGACTAAACAAGTAATATCGGGAGGGAAAAACATGCTGAGGGGAAATACGAGGTAAAGAACTAAAGCAGAAGGGTAACTTGAATAGTAGATACACTATGAACCAATAAGAACCAACGAACACAGCAAAGGAAAAGTGCACGACATAACCCCTTCGTTCTTTTACTCTCGCCCTCACCATAAAATTAATATAAACGACATGACATCACCCTTCGTGCATTAGCTCTCATAACATGGCAGGATATCACCCTTCATTCGTTACGCTCACAGTATGACACGACATCACCCTTCGTGCATTAACACTCTCAACCTCACATGAAGTCAATAGAAACGACATGTCATCACCCTTCGTGCATTAACACTCTCCCTCACCAAAACAATGAACAATGACAACACGGAGATAGAAACAACGACATCAAATCTTACTTCAACATTTGGTTCCACAATACCAACCTCAACTCGAATCAACAGTCAATTAATACCAAAGTCCGTAAACATGATAAGAATGATCAACATCACAATTGACTAGTCTAAGCATGAATAATATGTTCAAGGAAAGCCACCATTACAAGAATAAGACCCACCTGCATGCTATAACCCGACAACAACACATAGGTACTCATTACCTCACCTATACATGGTAGCCAACATCTAAACACATAGCAAATAGAAAAATAAGTCCTAATCCCTCAAGACAAGGTTAAACACGACACATACCTCGCTCCAGCGGCCAAACTCAAAGCTCAACCACATCTTTTCCTTTCACACAAGCCTCAGAACCAATAGAATCTAGACAATTACCAATCAAAAAACTCAATTTAAGCCTTCGGGACTACTCGCGATTGCAAAAGGATTTCATTTAGGCCATTTTTGAAAAGGTCAACAAAAGTCCACACCCGGGGGCGGCTTGGTCCAAACCTAGAATTCAGACCAAAACCCGATTACCCATTCACCACCGAGCCCGCTTATGTAATTTGTTTTGGTATCCGACCTCAATTTGAGGACTAAATCCCCAATTTACCATATCCTTGGTTTCTACCCAAAAATCCCCAATTCCACCATGAAAACTTTAGATTTTAGGTTGAATCTTCGGAATAAGTAGTGGAAGATTGAAAGAAGTTAGTTTAAGATCACTTACCAAAGATTTGGGAAAGAAAAGTTCTTTGACTCTTGTTTTTTAGGTTTTGAAAAATTGGGAAATGAACAAAAAATCCCGTCTAAGTCCTATTTCTTCAGCTGCAGATGTCGCATTTGCGACGCAAATGTGACATTTTCTTTGCAAATGTGAAAAGGGTCCTAGTCCTGCAGTCATCACAAATGGGAACAGAAGATGATCGCAAATGCGAAGTCCACCCCCCAACCCACTGCTTGCAAATGCGATGGCTTCTTCGCAAATGCGAGGCTCGCATTTGCGAGCCAGATCTCACAATAATTTCTATGTCAAAATTCACTCTGTAGCCTATCCAAAACTCACCCGAGCCCTTGGGGCTCTAAACCAAAAGTGCACACTAGTCTAAAAGCATCATACGAACTCGCTCGCACGATCGAATCGCCAAAATAACACCTAGAACTACGAATTGAACACCAAATCAAATGAAATTTTCAAGAAAACTTTGAAATCTTTTTTTTCATAACCGGACGTCCAAATCACGTCCAACCAAGTCCGTTTCTCACAAAATTTCACGGACAATTCAGAAATGTGGTATTGGACCTATACCGAGTTCCGGAACCAAAATACATACCCGTTATCCTAAAAGTTAACTTTGGTCAACATTTCAAATTCAGTAAACCTTTAATTTTCAAATGTCGACAAATCCAATATCTCGGGCTAGGGACTTCCGAATTCGATTCCGGGCATATGCCCAAGTCGCAAATCACGATCCGGACCCACTATGACCGTCAAAATACGAATTCGGGTTCGTTTAACAAAAATATTTACCAAAGTCAACTAAAATGAAGTTTTTAGGAAAATTTCTTATTTTTATCAATTTTTAACATAAAATCTTTCTGGAAAAACTCCCAGACTGCGCATGCAAATCGAAAAAGGATAAAACATGATTTTAAGGTTTCATATCACAGTCTTAGATTTCAAAATATAAGATGACCTATCAGGTCATCACAACCATATTCCCAAACAAAGACTACTTAGAAAGGCAAGCAAACAATGACCGAACTCAATTACTGGGTGTAAAGGAGAAAACAATTCGAAAGCTTCAAACAAGAAAGGGAAAGGGGAAGTAAAGTAACAAGTTATTTGGGATGACTTTAATTGCCAATTTATTTTTGAGATGATGGTAATACACAAGTAACTTACTTCTATGTTAGTAGACAAGCAAATATTGTGAGATTGGTGTAAGTTTTTGGCTCACATATTTACTTGTCTAATAGCTATGTTTGTTAGGTAAATATTCCAGCAACAATGTATGTTTGTATCTTTAATTAAGCTCAATAGTCGAGCCTTATTTTGTGCCAAGTTTATTGTCATTTCTCTTGTTAGGATAAATGATACTATTAATAGATGGACATTTTCCTTGTAAGAACATTTCAAGTTCATTTCAAGTACATTTCAACTTGAACAAAATAACTTAAATACAATGAAACCACATGAAACTGAAACAAAAATGATCATCAAAGAACCATTACATTGCTCTTGATAAAAATAAAATAAACATCACTAACTCCTAGCCACTAAAATCAGGATAAAGACAACCCACCAAATAACAACAAAAAGCTTCATCCTTCGTATTTATCTTCCATCATAGACACTGCCACTAAATTGGTTAAGTTAATGCCCTCCATTTCTGCCACAATGTTCTTCAGTTTCACCTTTTCTTGAGTAACATCATCCTCTAAGTTAGCTACTATCTTCTTCAAATAATTCCTTTATACTTTGATAGAATATGAGGATCCACGAAACTATATAAAGACCATGTTCTCTATTAGTATCCACATATTATACACATACAACAAAATGTAAATAAGCAGAGAACCTTTACGTGGAAAATTCCCGTCTCAATGGGATTAAAAACCACGACCTTCACTTGTAGGATTTCAACTTCACTATGAGCAACCTTTTAGATTACAAACAATGTAACCTAGGAATTATCTCCTTAATCCCTCAGTAATTTGTAACACACCTATTACAAGCCACTTTGTAATACACCTATTACAAAAACTTCAACACATGACTAACTCTAGCCACGATACAAACACTGAAGTTTATGATTTACAAGTCAGGAATCTACACTCTGAATATTTCATAAAATCTCCCGTTTCCATTTAAAAACTCGTATAAAACATTTGTTCAACATTTTCATTAGAGGCTCAGTGTAAAGAAGAGTGAAAACAGTAGTTTCATAAAATATCAGCCCCTCGGGCACAATTTCACTCACAAATAAAGCCTCTCGGAAAAGCCTTTCAATCACTCGTGACTATCTTCTCTTCATTCAATGCTTACACGCAACACTCTCACTCAACAGGTACCATATAACAACCACTGCAGCATGCAGCCCGATCCATCACTATCCTCACAATCCTGCTCTCGGCCTCACTCAGTCATCATCCTCACAAGCCACTCGGGCAACTCAATATAAATCACGGGGACTCGGTCCAAAATATCTTTCATTATTTAAAAATAGGATGATAAACAAGAATAAACAGTGAACAGGTATAAATCATGACTGAGATTATATTTTCTTATCAAAACAGTGTGAGAATAGTAGTGAAATACCCCTGAGGGTCCAAACAGGTCCGCACAAGGCCCCAAACATGGCGTACAATCCAAATATAGAATAAATCTAAAATATACGGGATATCATATGATTTCAAATCAATATGCGGCTTAATAGTCGCTACGGGACGGACCAAGTCACAATCCCTGTCGGTGCATGCCCACACGCTCGTCACCTAGCATGTGCGTCACATCATTTCTCAAAACAATACGAAATACCGGGGTTTCATACCCTCAGGTCTAGATTTACAATCGCTACTTACCTCAAACCGGACGAAAATCTACTCTGCAATGCCCTTGTCACTCGACTCGGTCACAAATCGCCCCCAATTTATCCAAAAAATATATTATATCATTAATACATGCTAAAGGAACAAAGACCACACAAAAATTATCAATTTAAACCAAAATTCTCGAAATTGGCCAAACCCGACCCACGGGCCCACGCCTCTGAATCCGACAAAACTCACAAAATCAGACAACCCATTCAACCACGAGCCCAACCATACCAAAATTACTAAATTCCGATAACAATTCGGCCTCCTAATCATCAAATCTTATTTTCAAAATCCCTAGGTCTAAACCCCCAATTTACACCTCAAAAAAATGAAATCTAGTCATATTATTCGATGATAATTCAATATTATGGAGTAGAAATGATCACAAGTGACTTACCTCAAGATTTTCCATGACTTCTCGCTCAAAAATCGCCCCAAGCTGCGTTCTTTTCGTCCAAAAATATGGAAATGAGCTAAAAAAAAACAAGACAGCTCAATAAAAACACGAATCTGGTTTCTACAAGCAAAAATCAGGTCGCTAAAAGTGCCAAATCTGATCGCTAAAGGTGCGCACCAGATCCTGTTACATCAGCAATGTTTATTCTTACTATAAAGGCTCTAAATCCACCATACGAACTCGGAATTCGATAATTCTTGTTCCTATGAGTCACAAATAATAATACGAACATAGCCCTTCAATCGAAACTCATTTCGGAGCTCATTTGCTCTGTGTGATACCCATTTCGCTCGTTAAACAATTACCTCATGTTTCGCGTCAAAAACGCAATCGCGACTTGATGAAATTAGACCAAACTTTCCAAATCACTTTTATAATACATTATCAAAATCCCGGATGTCTTGAAATCAAATTTCAATCTCTAGAACTAAAAATGTACTTTTGGATCATTACATGCTTATGCTCAAAACGCCAAAATCTTCCAAAAATCTTCCAAAACTTATCCGAGCCTCATGGGACCCTAACCAAGTATAATAACAAGTTCCATAATATGACACAAACTTAGTCGATGCCTCAAATTACATCAAACAATGCTAAAACCTTGAATCATACCCCATTTCTAGCTTAATGAAATTAAGAACTTCCAACTTCTATATTCGATGCCGAAACCTATCAAATCAAGTCCGATTGACCTCAATTTTTGCACACAAGTAACAAATGACACTACAAACCTATTTCAACTTTCGAAATTCTATGCCGACCCCGATATCAAAATTTCCACTGCCGACCGAGAAACATCAAATTTCCAATTTCGTCAATTCAAGCCTAATTCTACCACGGACCTCCAAATGACATTCCAAACACGCTACCAAGTCCACAATAACCTAACGGAGCTAACCAAATCATAAAAATCCAAATCCGAGACCGAATACTAAAAAGTCAAGACTTGGTCAAACCTTTCAAATTTAAAGCTTCAAACTGAGAATTGTTCTTCCAAATCTATTCTGATTATCGTGAAAACTAAAACCGACGATTTACATAAGTCATAATATATCATACGGGGCTAGTCATGACCGAGAACTGGCGAGCAAAGTGCGAATGCTCAAAACGACCGATCGGATCGTTACAGGGGTAATATCAGGCCCCAAGATAAGGTTGAGTGTATTTTCGGACAAATAGGTGGACGGAGCTCGATACTAAACCCTTTGAGATACTACAGGGGTATTTTTAGCCCTTTTTTGTAATCTAACTAATCTTTTCCTGTCAAAATAAGTTACAAAAGTGTAAGACTCTTTTTGTAAAGTTATAATTATCACATTATTTTATAGATTTTTATGTTGATAAATGATTAATCATCAAATACGAAATCCAGTCAATCCTCCTGCATATAGTAATCTAGTTAATCTTTTCCTGTCAAAACAAGTACGAAAGGCCAAGTATTGTGAATGCAGATGAGAGAACTATTCCAATCGTATATGGAAATAAATGCGTAGTTGATATTGGTTTTAACATTTGCAGCACTCTTAATGATCATGTAAGAAGCTTATGCATTCATGCAACTTTCTCTTATGTTCACGTAGCGACGTGTCAACTACGAAGCGATGGTTCTACATTTTGCGAATGTGCATATGATTGCGACGATGACAAACACATACATCAAGAAAAGAACTTGAAGAGTGCACCATCACTTTCACCTGCACCTTATTAATATTTTAAATTCAATTTGTTGGAGACTGAAACTTTATTGGTTTTGTACGGAAACAAATTGTACGAATAAATTTTCAACCACCACCACGATTTACGTGCTCCATATGTAATCTGCAATTTCCGTAAACTTCATTATACCTAGAGGCGGACCTAGAATTTGAGCACGACATGGATACCACAGTATGCAAATCATTAGCGATAAAATTCGGCGCGCAACTCTTTATAAACTTAATGATTATGATGACTTATCATCCAAGTATAAACAAAAAAAAGTTATAAAAAAAAAGCACTGAACATAGAGATATTTCTTCTCAAAATGAGTGATATGAGAGCGGAAGGTATTTGATTAAGCATGTTTCACACTTTAAAATTTTTAGTTATTTAATTTTAAAAAAAGGGGTCAATGATCAAAAGGGCGTTCAAACTTTAAATTATCAAAAACTTACTAAAGAAATCAAGATTAAGGTATGTTAATGGTAAAAAAACCGAAGAAGAGTCTCAAACTCTTAGTTGCCATTATCGAGTCGGGGTCAAAGTAATTGTTGAAGAAGGCTGGGGCATAAGGATTTATATTTTTCTATTTGTGGAGCGTTAAATTGCATTTTGAGGCTTTCAATTTTAAGGAAGGAATTTGAAAAAGAAAAATTAATTAAGTTGACTATTATGTGTTAGTGCTAATCTATAATTGAATTTTATAAAAAAGATAAAAATAAAAAATAAAGCTACTTGCTAATTATTAAAGCAAGAACTTAAATGGGAAGAGGAGAAAACGCAAAAGATTTCGATCCCACGTCCATCAACCAACAAAGCATGAAACTTAAGCACACAATACAATTTTTTCTATTCGTTTTTTTGTGTTTTGAGGGCACATGCAAAATATTTATAGGATCCCATATATGTGTATAGATATACATGAGTTATATACACAAAATTTTTACCGAGACTAACGAGATCATGTGACCCCTCGACTCACAATATGGGTCCGCCTCTGATTATACCTGCCTTGCTGCTCAAAATGCATTATTCTCAACTTTATTCCTCTTGAGTTTAAGATCGAGATTAATGGTTGCCCTTGAACTCTTTATTCTTTACTAATTTTAATTCTTTTCGTTTACGTCAAAAACCCTGACGCCTGAATCCTTCCTGAGTAACAACGCCAAAAGGTTATGTTTAAAGTTCGAAAGCGGTAGAAGAGAGCAGATATCGGATTTATAACTTCATTGACTTTGCAAAGTTATTTCTAGTCCATCAACATACAGATTTCCATACTTTAATAATACAATGTAATATAAAATATAGATAAATTATTAATCAGTACAAGAGTATAAATTAATACGTTCAGATGTCTTATCTATTATATGAAATTAATAAGTTTTTAATAAAAAGCATAAATTTAGAGTATTATACGTTTTTTGAGTACATATTTTGGTGAAAGAACTTGTATAGCTCCGGCAAGGTTTTATTTTGGGGCTTTTGCATCTATATCCATTTTTTGGGTCACATTTTAACTTATACCCGCTTTGCAAAAAAAATGCAAGCGTACCCACTTTTTGCATAAACTTCAGGCATACGGGCCTGAAGTAGCCAAGACAATCACACAAATTTCAGCATTCTAGGCTTTTTCAAAAACTTCGCAGAAGATGCTGAAGTTATTTAGTTCATGTGTAAAATCTTCAACACTAAATAAGCCGAAGTTTTGTCCTAGATTAATTAGTTTTCTCATAAAGATTTTTCAAAAACTTCAGCAGAAAATGTTGAAGTTATTTAGTTCATTTGTAAAAACTTCAGCACTAAATAAGCTGAAGTTTTGTCATGGATTAATTAGTTTTGTCATAAAGTTTCTTCAAAAACTTCAGCAGAAGATGCTGAAGTTATTTAGTTCATTTGTAAAAACTTCAACACTAAATAAGCTGAAGTTTAGTTTTGCAATAAAGCTATTTCAAAAACTTTAGCAGAAGATGCTGAAGTTATTTAGTTCATTTGTAAAAACTTCATCACTAAATAAGCTGAAGTTTTTGCACAGGTATCATGAAGGAGGCGCCTGATGTTGTAAAAATTAGGGTATAAGTTAAATAATTTTAAAAATATGGGTAGAGTTTAAAAGGGGGCGACCAAATAGGGCGCTCCGTACAATTTTTACTTTTATTTTACATGTAGAGCTGTAAATATTGGCTGGCCCGACCCAGTAAAAGAGACTATATTTTATTCATTAAAAGTCAATACTAAAAATAAACTACTCAAAAAAAAATTCAAGGTGTTCATGGCATATCCAACACTAACAAATGTTACGATCCAAAATTCAACCAGTTGTGATGGCACCTAAACTAACCCACTAGGTAAGCCTATTTAACAATATTTCAAATGAGATCTACTGAGAAAATAATGATAATATAACTGAACTATACAAAGAATCCCCAAGGATTGGTAGAACAAATTATGAGCTTCTACGATTCAAAGTTTACAAAGCTAGTATGAAATAAATACATCATTTGTTTGAAATGTACATAAACAAATATTTATAAATGTAAAGGTACAATGAACAAGAGGCAGGTACCATCGAATACGCAAGTTCATCTCACAGCCAGCTTCCGCCACACACAGCAATATCAACTTCAAAATCTGCACGCAAGGTGAACAAGTGTAGTATGAGTACAACAAACCTCATGTACTCAATAAGTAACAAACCTAACTTTGGGTTGAATGTAGTGACGAGCTTGGACAACGGTCAGAGTCCAACACCAATAGGCAAGAACAACTCGTAACAATATTATAAAAGCAACACAAGTAATAACTCAAAGATATGATGCTCAGTTCGTTCATAGTTACGGAAACATTTAACAACAAATAAGATATTTCATTATCAGATAGCATGAGGAAAGTACATCTCCATGCATGCATGTCAATATGCATGTGAATCATGAATGTCACAAAATCGTGTAGCATGAGAAAATGCATCTATATGCCTGTATGTCAAGTATGCATGTCAAATGCAATGCATCACAGTGGTGAACTCATGTACTCACATTTGCAGATACTCAATCTCACTATCTCGCACTCCCACTCATCACGCTCAATCCATATCATACTTAGTTAATCAGCACTATACGGTACTTGCTCTCACTTTTGGTATGTCAAACTCCGGAGGGGTTGATCGTGCCCAAGCTCTAATATAAGCCAACATGGCGTTCTGCGCCATGCAACCCGATCCCTTCAATAAAAATAAAGCCTATAAGGTCTGTTGTGGCGTGCAACCTGATCCATATAATAATAATATATATAAAGCCAATATGACCTGCTGCGGCATGTAGCCCGATTAGCAATATCTCTCACAACACGATCCAGAAGCCCCAACTCAGTCATTAGTCTCTCCAAACTCTTGGGCTCACAAATCCATCCCAATTAGCCCAAACAATGATAACATGATGTGATAACAAAGTATAACATAGACCGACACATGACATGTGAATGAATGAATATGATTGAGTATGTAACTACAATTTAAGCAAATAACTCAATAGCATACATGACCCCAATGGGTCCCAACAAAATAAGCATACCTAATGTGATGACCCAAAAGGTCATCCTATATAAATTTAATTATGACTGTGTTCCGAGGCCCCGAAAGCCTCCGTTAAACTCACCTCGATGTGCGTGTGCATCCCGGACACGTAGCCGGGAAGTCTTTATGTGGAAAACTTGATAAAGAGCCGTATTTATGATAATTAATGGAATAAAGTTGACTTTGGTCAATGTTTTAGGTAAACGGACTCAGACAAGTGATTTGACGGTCTTAGAGGGTCCGTAAAAAAATATAGGACTTGGGCGTATGCCCGGAATCGAATTCCGAGAACCTAAGTCCGAGAAATGAATTTTAAAAAAAAATTATTTTCTGAAAATAATAAAGGCTTATGAAAATGAACCTCGATGTGAAACATGTGTTTTTGGGCCTATATTATGGTACTGGAGCCCGGAACAGGTTTAATATGTGTAATTTGAGTTATCTGTAAAATTTGGTAAGGAACGGACTTGATTTGACGTGTTTCAGATCAAAAATGGGAAATTGAGGGTTAATGAAGTTATAAGGATTTCCTTAAATTTGAGATTTGGTTTGGAACATGATTTTATATTATCGAGGTTCGAATGTGATTCCGAGACCGGGGATAGTCCCGTTATGTCAATTGTGACTTGTCTGCAAAATTTGATGTCATTCCGAGTTGTATAGGTCGGTACGGCGCATTGTTATAGAATCAAGAACTTGAAGTTTCTTAAGTTAGGATTTTAGGGGTTTTGGGATGTGATTTTGAGATTTAGCGTTGTTTTGGATGTTTCGAAGGCTCGAGCGAGTCCGTATTATGATTTAGGACTTGTTGGTATATTTGGACAGGGGCTCGGGTGGGCCCAGGTGCCTTCCGGCACCCAACGGGGCTAAAAGCCAGCTAGAACAACTGCTGGTGCAGCTGTTGCTGGTGTGACCGCAGGTGCGGTTGCCCAGTCGCAGGTGCGGGACCGCTCTTGCGGTCCCAGCCTCGCAGGTGCGATTCCATTTCCCCAATAGCGGAGCCGCAGGTGCGGTCTCCAGCTCCGCAGGTGCGACCCCAGCCTGCCTTGCCATTTTTCGCAGGTGCGATCTTTTCTCGCCGCTGCGGGACCGCAGGTGCGGTCCCAAGGCCGCATGTGCGGAACCCCTGTAGGCCAGACTGTTTTAAATGCCAAAAAATCGGGATTTCTTCATTCCCTTCATACCAAAAACCCCATTAGAGACTTGTGAGCTTGGGAAGGACACACCACGACCTAGCTACTGTTAAGGTAAGTTAATTCCTTCCTAATACTAGTTTCAAGCATGTATAGTTAATTGGATTACCTACTAAATTAATGGAAAATCAAGAATTGGGTAGTAAATTTAGGGTTCTTGAGAAATTGGCGTATTTTCCGTTTAATGATATGAATTCAAGTAGAAACTTCATATTAATGATCCTTAGGGGGTGAGTGATTCCTCCGAGAATGTTAGGGATTCGAGCATGCTGGCCCGGGGTCGAATTGTGATATTTTGGGAATAATGATAGGGAATGTATAATTAGGCTTTGGAATTGGTTTATTGAGTAATTAGTGATGTTAATAAATCAATTATGTCTAGATATTATCGACTCGGAGTTGGATTCGAGAGGAAAGGCTGTGATTGAAGCTTGACTTGCATTTTGGAGCCGTGGTAAGTGTTTGGCCTAACCTTAGCTTGAGGGATTAGGTATAGAGTCTTATTTGCTATGTGTAATTCATGTCCAACGTATAGGCGGGGTGACGAGTGCCTATATGTTGCGGTCAAGCATGCCCGTGAGTCAATTGTGATGAATTGTACCGTGTTCTTGATATTCTCTGTACTATGAATACTTGGTGATATAGGAGTAATACATTGACGTTGCTTCATGATGTGGGAAATTATTGATTAATTATTCAGTTGAAGCTTTTACTGTATTGTATTTCTGAGAAAATTTGGTTATAGCTGGATCCCTTGCCGGGACGATAGAATTTTATTAAGTATTTTTCTACACTTGTGATTTCTTATTGATTAGTTGCACGTTATATTGCTGATTGTTTATTATTTATCACACGAGGGGACATGCCGTGTTAATTGTTTATTATCTATCGCACGAGGGGATATGCCATGCTGATTGTTTATTATTTATCACACGAGGGGGCATGCTGTGTTGATTGTTTATTATTTATCGCACGAGGGGACATGCCGTGCTGATTGTTTATTATTTATCACACGAGGGGACATGCCGTGTTGATTATTATTGTTTATCGCACTAGGGGACATACCGTGTCGATTTGTTACTTTTTGATGCACGAGGGGACATTCCATGCCGAGTGATTTGTGATGTGATGCACGAGGGGACATGTCGTGCCTTGTGTTGTTCATTATCTGTTCTGAGGCGTTAAATTCCCCCTTTACTGTTACATTTCAGTTGTTACCCTGCTCCACTATGCTAGTATTTGTTGCCCCTCTTATCCCAGCATGACTCTCCCCGTATCTTTTTATACTTGTTTATTTCCGTCGATATTTCCCTGTTATTATATAGAATTGCATAGGTACATATATTGTTGTCGGTCCTAGCCTCGTCACTACTTTTCCGAGGTTAGGCTCGGCACTTACTCAATACATGGGGTCGGTTGTACTGATGCTACACCTGCACTTCTTTATGTTGTACAGACCACGCAGCCGGACCCGGTGGGCACTGACGGAGGGAGCATTCCACCAGTTCATTCAGGAGACCTCGAGGTAGACCCGCAGACGTTCGTGGGCCTTGGCATCACCTTCTACCCTTCTCTTTCAGTTCTGTCTTATTTTATAGTTTTAGAGACAGTCATATGTACTTATTTTCAGACCATTGTATTCAGTAATCTCATAGAAAGTTCATGAGTATGTGACACCAGTTCTGGGATATGTATGTGGGTTTTATTTCGAAGTTGCTATATTTTTTTGAATTTAGTTAACCTTCATATTGTTGACCATCGATACCTTAGTTATCTTGTTTGTTTTAGTTGTTAATGAGCTTATTTGGTTCAAACGTTGGCTTGTCTAACGGGTTCAATCTTAGACGAAGTCATGGCCCGAAGGTGGGATTTCAGGTTGTGACAAGTTGGTATCAGAGCCCTAGGTTGCTTAGGTCTCACAACTCACGGACAACTTGGTAGAGTCTGAAGGATCGGTACGGAGACGTCTGTACTTATCCCCAGAGGCTGCAAAGTTAGGAATAACTTCACATCTTTCATTCTCTGTCGTGCCAATTGAATTCTAAATACTAATTGAGTCTCTAGTTACTCTTTCGCAGATGGCGAGAACGCGTGCTTCCTCATAGATCGATCAGCAACCCGATCCTCTTTTTGCAGCTCCTACGAGGGGCCGAGGCAGAGCTAGAGCAGCAACTCCAGTTGAGGACCCACATGTAGACTATGTCGGTGACGTTCCTACTCAGACAGTCCCATTTGCACCAGCTCAGGTCCCAGAGGGGTTCATTGCTACCCCGGTGCTTCAGGACGCTCTAGTCCGCTTGGTGGGACTCATGGAGAGTGTGGCTCAGGCCGGTCTTCTTCGTACTGCACCAGCTAGATCTCAGGCTGGGGGAGGGACCCAGACTCCTGTTATTCACACGCCAGAGCAGTTTGCCACTCAGTTCCAGACTCCGGCACCTCAGACAGCCGGAGTAGTTTAATCGGGTATTGTGGCACCCGCCGTTGAGGGAGAAGCCATGTCAGCAGACGCTCTATGGAGGTTGGACCGGTTCACCAAGTTATTCACTACTACATTTACTGGTGCACCATCAGAGGACCCCCAAGATTACTTGGACAGTTGTTATGAGGTTCTTCAGAACATGGGCATTGTGGAGTCCAAATGGAGTGGATTTTGCTACTTTCGTCTTTCGGGTTCCGCTAAGATTTGGTGGAGAGACTATTGCTTGACCAGGCCAGCTGGGTCTGCACAGTTGACTTGGGCTTAGTTCTCCGAGCTATTCTTGGGGAAGTTTTTTCCCATTACTCAGCTAGAGGATCTTTAGAGGCAGTTTGAGCGCCTTCAGCAGGGATCTATGTTTGTCACTCAGTACGAGACCAGGTACATCACTCTAGCCAGACATGCACTTATGATACTTCCCACTGATCGGGAGAGGGTTCGAAGATTTATTAAGGGTCTGGCTCAGCCTATTAGACTTCAGATGGCCAGGGAGACGGGTATTGATATCACCTTTCAGGATACAGCCGATGTGGCCAGACGCATTGAGATGGTATTATCTTAGGGTGGTGGTCAAGGGTCTGACAAGAGACCTCATCATTTAGGCCGTTTTAGTGGTGCCTCATCTGGAGGCAGGGATTCATTTGGTAGAGGTCACCCCCCTAGGCCTTACCAGTTGGCACTCCAGGTATCCCGCAGTGCATCATCAGCTCCCATCAGTGCACAGCCAATTCAGAGTCTTCAGGGTGGTCATTCTGGTCGCCAGGGTCAGTATTCTCAGCAGCCGAAGACTTGCTACACTTGCGGTGGTATGGGGCATATTTCCAGGTTTTGCCCCCGAGGTTTTGGTGGGTCTTAGTATCAGGGTTCCCGTGCCATGGTTCCCGCATCAGGTGCACCCCCACCCCCTGAGCCAGCTAGGGATGGTGGTCGTGGTGCCAGAGGTGGGGGTCATACTCATAGAGGTGGTGGGCAGGTCATGAGAGGTAGGGGTCAGCCCGTAGCAGGTAGACCCAGTGTTGTTCAGGCTGGAGGGGCTCAGCCCCGGTGTTATGCTTTTCCTGTCAGGCCTGACGCTGAGGCTTCTTATGCATTTATTACAGGTACGATTTCAGTTTGCAGTTGAGAGGCTTCAGTTTTATTTGATCCGGGTTCTACCTTCTCCTATGTGTCTTCATATTTTGCCCCTTATTTGAGTATGCCCCGTGATTCCTTGAGTACTGTTGTGCATGTGTCTACACCGATGGGTGATTCTATCATGGTAGATCAAGTCTACCGTGCTTGCTTAGTAGTTATTGGTGGTATGGAGACTCAGGTTGATCTTTTGCATGATATGGTGGACTTTGATGTTATATTGGGGATGGATTGGCTATCTCCCTATCATGCTATTCTGTATTGTCATGCCAAGACAGTGACCTTAGCCTTACTAGGAGTACCTCGTTTGGAGTGGAGAGGGACTCCTAGTCATTCTTCTGGCAGAGTTATTTCTTATATGAAGGCTCGGCGTATGGTCGAGAAGGGTTGTTTGGCCTATTTGGCCTATGTTCGTGATTCTAGTGCTGAGGTTCCTTCTATGGAGTCTGTACCTGTGGTTCGTGAGTTCCCAGAGGTTTTCCCTGCCGACCTGCCGGCTATGCCACCCGACATGGATATTGACTTTTGTATCGAGGTGGCTGAGGGCACTCAGCCCATTTCTATTCCGCCGTATCGTATGGCCCCGCCAGAGTTGAAGGAATTGAAGGAGCAATTGCAGGATTTGTTGGATAAAGGCTTCATTAGGCCTAGTGTTTCTCCTTGGGGTGCTCCAGTGTTGTTCATCAAGAAGAAAGATGGCTCAATGAGGATGTGTATTGACTACCGGCAGCTGAATAAGGTTACTATCAAGAATAAGTATCCTCTGTCGAGGATTGATGATCTATTTGGCCAGCTTCAGGGTGCTTCAGTGTTCTCCAAGATAGACTTGAGATCAGGTTACCATCAGTTGAGGATTAGGGCTTCTGATGTCCCTAAGACGGCTTTTCACACTCGTTATGGACATTATGAGTTCTTGGTGATGTCATTCGGATTGACAAATGCCCCTGCTACATTCATGGAGTTGATGAACCGAGTGTTCAGGCCTTTTTTGGACTCGTTCCTTATTGTTTTCATTGACGATATATTGATATACTCTCGCAGTCGAGCGGAGCATGAGCAACACCTTAGAGTTGTCCTCCAGACTTTGAGGGATAGTCAGTTCTATGGAAAATTCTCCAAGTGTGAGTTTTGGTTGAGTTCAGTTGCATTTCTAGGCCACGTGGTTTTGTCAGAGGGTATTCAGGTAGATCCCAAGTAGATTTCAGCAGTCAGAGATTGGCCTAGGCCTACTTCAGCTATAGAGCTGCGGAGTTTCTTGGGCTTAGCAGGTTATTATCGCCGATTCATGGAGGGATTTTCATCTATCGCAGCCCCGATGACCAGGTTGACCCAGAAGTGTGCCCAGTTCAGGTGCTCGGATGAGTGTGAGGAGAGCTTTTAAAAGCTCAAGACGGCCTTGACCACGGCACCAGTGTTAGTTTTTCCCACAGGATCAGGACCGTATAGCGTGTATTGTGATACGTCACGGGTTGGGCTTGGTGCAGTGTTGATGCAGGATGGCAAGGTTATAGCCTATGCTTCTCGTCGGTTGAAGATTCATGAGAAGAACTATCCAGTTCATGATCTGGAGCTTGCAGCTATTGTTCATGCATTGAAGATTTGGAGGCATTACTTGTATGGTGTGCCTTGTGAGGTGTTTACGGATCATAAGAGTTTACAGTATTTATTCAGGCAAAAGGAGTTGAACATGAGGCAGAGAAGGTGG
>ML298821.1:61736-191271 GCA_005239495.1 Nicotiana undulata
GTTGAAGATTCATGAGAAGAACTATCCAGTTCATGATCTGGAGCTTGCAGCTATTGTTCATGCATTGAAGATTTGGAGGCATTACTTGTATGGTGTGCCTTGTGAGGTGTTTACGGATCATAAGAGTTTACAGTATTTATTCAGGCAGAAGGAGTTGAACATGAGGCAGAGAAGTTGGATAGAGTTACTGAAGGATTATGATATTACTATTCTTTACCATCCGGGAAAGGCCAATGTGGTGGCCGATGCTTTGATTCGGAAGTCAGTCAGTATGG
Source organism: Nicotiana undulata (assembly GCA_005239495.1). NCBI lineage: Eukaryota > Viridiplantae > Streptophyta > Magnoliopsida > Solanales > Solanaceae > Nicotiana > Nicotiana undulata. Next base: position 62,012 of record ML298821.1, read on the forward strand.
GCAGCCTAGCTTATTTATCAGTCGGAGAGCGACCTCTTGCTTTGGATGTTCAGGCTTTAGCCAATCGCTTTGTCAGGTTGGAGGTTTCTGAGACTGTCAGTGTGTTGGCCCATACCTTGGCCCGTTCTTCATTGTATGATCGTATTCGGGCCAAGAAGTATGGTGATCGTCATTTGTGTGTTCTTAGAGATACAGTCCGGCACGGAGGTGCCAAGCAAGTTACGGTTGATGATGAGGGAGTTCTGTGGATGCAGGGACGTATTTGTGTACCTGATGTTGATGGTATTCGTGAGTTGATTCTTCAGGATGCCCATAGTTCCCGGTATTCCATTCATCCGGGCGCCGCGAATATGTACCAGGACTTGTGACAACACTATTGGTGGCGCAGGATGAAGAAAGATATTGTAGCTTATGTAGCTCGGTGCTTGAACTGTCAGCAGGTTAAGTTCTAGCACCAGAGACCCGGTGGTTTGATGCAGCAAATTCAGCTTTCTGAGTGGAAGTGGGAGCGTATCACCATGGACTTTGTAGTTGGACTCCCACAGACTCAAAGGATGTTTGATGCGGTTTGGGTTATTGTGGATAGGTTGACCAAGTCCACGCACTTCATTCCGGTATCAGTTTCATATTCATCCGAGAAGTTGGCAAAGATATATATGAGGGAGATTATTCGATTGCATGGTGTGCCCTTATCCATTATATCAGATAGAGGTACACAACTTACCTCCCATTTCTGGAAAGTATTTCAGCGAGAGTTAGACACGCAGATTGATTTGAGCACAACATTCCATCCTCAAACGGACGGTCAGTTCGAGCGGACTATTCAGATTGTGGAGGATATGTTGCGGGCTTGTGTTATTGACTTCGGTGGTTCATGGGACCAGTTCTTGCCTTCAGCTGAGTTTGCCTACAACAATAATTATCAGTCGAGCATTTGGTGTGAATTATTTCTACACTTGTATTGATGAAACCTACACATAAAATACTTAGATCTTAAGGAAATTTCTTCAAGAACTCAAAGGACGGTTTTGCAAGTTTCTTCCAAAGGTAATTTTACACCCTTAGACTTACATGTACTGATTTATTATGGGAATATGAATATTAATTAAGTATTGGAACTCTTGGTATGGTGATTAGATGCCATAAGTTCCCAGTTTAAATATATACTTATTGTAAAGGTGATTATTTGATGAAAGTTTGTTGGTTAGGTGTGGATGGATGGTCATACATGTGATGTTAGAAGTTATAAATTTCTTAAGAATGAAGGTGAGCTAAGTTGTTGGAAAATTGTGGTAGTCGGATGAACTAATTCTGTGGTTATGAGTTTAGAGATTTATGCCTACTAGGTGTTTGATAAAATGTCTAAATGACTTAAAGTATAGAAATCTTGATAATATTGGTACAATTGTGTTCCATTGTCGTAGATTGAATTTGGTTAGTATGGTGGATCATCGTAGTATTATAAAGGAGCGAATTTCAGATTTGAATTGTTCGGAGGTGGTTTCACTCGCGATGATCATTTAAAGTATCCGATTAGCTTTTCCAAGTAAGTATCTTGCCTAACCTTGTGTGAGGAAAACTACCCCTTAGACATTGATTCTTATGTGGAATTTGTTCGATTGAAAACCACGTACGTGAAGTGACAGGTATGTACTTAGTTTGTATGTGCAAATTATATCGGTTCAAACTCGTATGTATTAAATTGAAAAATTATTGGAACATATTAAATCCCTTATTTTTCATGTCTCATCCCTTGTTTGCCGAGGCTGTTTTTATATGCTAAATTGGTGTGATTGTTACTTGAACTTTTATGTGAATTTTCTGAGTTCGTTGGTTTGATGTTTCATGTAAATAATTATATTACGGAATTTTCCATCTGCAAATAATTAAGTAAGTCTAAATTGAGGGATTAACATATTTATTGAAAATTCGGATTTAGGAAAGTGTTGTCTTATGCTGAGTTATTTTTCCGTCTTTATTGTCGTTTTTGAGGTTTTATATGCGGTGTGTGGAGCCTTGGGCTATTTGCTGTGAAATGAATTGATCTAGTTGTATCTTTCGAATTGGTTGTGGACTATGGGCATATTGTGATACAAAGTGATTATGTGGTATTGTCGTCATAGTTTTCTGTGTAAATTGTAGTTTGGGTTACTGTTATGCGGCGTATAAGGGTGACATTCTATTGTTGATATTATATGGGTATAAGGGCGGCCTTTCACTATGATTATGTGTGTTGGGATATTGTCTGGGCGAAGCGAAAAGGATGGCTATTAAACAGAGCAATGAGGAAGGCTAATATAGGAGCGATAATGGGGGCTATTATAAGAGCGATAAGGGTGTCTATTATACGAGTGATAAGGGTGGCTATATGTCACGATCCCAAATTCTAACAGGTCGTGATGGCGCTTATCGTGGAACTAGGCTAGCCAACCATCACATAACTACCCATTCGTTCTATTATAATATTTCACAGATCAATAACGAACACCAAACAAAGTATAAAATAATTTCTTTAAGTCTTTACATCCCCATGATAATCTAACAGTCTAAGCAAACCTCCCAAGACTGGAGTCAACATGGTCACGAGCATCTAAGAAATAAAACTAACTCTGCTAATGTCTTAACCAATGTCTATGAAATAAATACTTATACTAATAAAGAAAGGGAAATGGAGAAGCTACGGACGTTGGACAACTATCTCGAAATCCCGTAAAGCAGCTGCTAACAAACAAAGATGGCTACTACTCCGAACTAGTACCTGGATCTGCACATAGGGGTGCAGGGAGTAATGATGAGTACGCCAACTCAGTAGTAATGAAAATAAATCACAGTCTGAAGTATATTAAACACACAACACAAAACACCAATCCACAAACAGTAAAACATCAAGTCTCAATACAGTATACATAAGTTCGAAAACCAATTTCCAGAAAAATCCTTTGAAACAAGTATATTTTCCAATATTTCTCAATAAAATGCTCGGTAAAATCTGTTTGAAAAAAGAAGTGAATCATAGTCAAAAAATCAGAAAAATATCACCATAAAGCTGCCCCTCGAGCCATAATCATCTTTTATAACATTTCCCTCAGCACCTCACCATCACTCAGTATCAGCCCAGCGGTTAACCTCACAATCACTCAGTATCAGCCTAGCGTGCAACCTTACAGTCACTCAGTATCATCCCCACGGGTAACCTCACAGTCACTCAGTATCAGCCCAGCGAGCAATCACTCGCACTCAGTAGATACCTGCGCTCACTGGGGGTGTGTACAGACTCCCGAGGGGCTCCTACAGCCCAAACGCTATAACAAGCAACATCATGGCATAAATCACTCACAATATTGGCTCTCGGCCTCTCTCAAATCATAACATCCTCACAATATTGGCCCGCGGCCTCACTCAGTCAGATACTCTCAACATGCCACTCGGGCCATCATTATACTGGGTTCTCGACCCAAAAATAGTGTTTCATTTTCAAGAAATAATATCAAAAATACTCTGAGTGACAAAATAATCATCAAGAGAATACTGAGTGAAAATCATAACATATCAAGTGAGGAAAATAGTAAAAATAGCCCCCAAGGGGTAAACAGATCGACACTAGGCCCCAAACATGGCTTAATACCCAAATCATATCAAAATATATCAATACTATTAAGCATATGCTTAAAAATCGGTTTCGCAACTCAGTAGTTTCCTAAAAAGGGAGATATTTCAAAATTTCCAATCTTTGCATTCCAAAATCCGTGAAAGGATGCAAGGTCCGGGGTTTCATACCAGCAGGACAGGATTTAAAGACATTACTTAACTCAAACTAGCCCGAAACGCTACTCTGCAGCCTGCTTGCCTCTCGTATCAAATTCCGATTGCTCCAAATCTACCAAGATCAGATTTTTATCATCAAATTATGCTGAAGGAATGAATTCCAATTGAAAAGTACCACTTTTAACATAAAACCCGAATTTAGCCAAAAACCCGACCTCAGGCCCGCTTCTCGAAACTAGACAAATTTTATACCAAAATATTCTTCATCATCTCACGAGTCCGTACATATAAAGAACGCTAATTTTCATTTGGAGTTCGTTTGACCCATCAAATCATCCCTACAAGGTCTCATAATCTCAAGCCCTAACTCTACCTTTTTCAACTGATTTTCATGAATTAAACACCGAAATTATGTTCCTTAATCACCTATAATCGAGTTTTAGGGTCCAAAATCCTTACCTCAGTGAAGAACATTGATTTCCTCTCTTCAAAATCGCCTCAAAAGCTCTCTTTCCGTACAAAAATGGTGTTAAAAGGTCTAATGGTCGCAGAGGGTTTAATTTTATATTGCCTAGTTATTCTTCACTTCGATCGTGGAAGTACTCACGCGATCGCGAAGAACAAATCCCCCAGCTGCAAAAATTACTCTCCATGATCGCAACAAAGACCATTCAATCGCGGTTCAGTAGAACCTCAACCAACGCGATCGCAGCCCGGCTCACGCGATAGCGAAGAACAACTGACCCCACTCCCCACGCGTCTGGCTAACTCTACGCGATCGCGGACTAGGCCTATGCGATCACACTGCATAAGATCCTCACCTCACGCGATCGCGATGAATAGACCCCTGCTACACTAACACCAGAAAACAACAACTTTCTCAAGGACAAAATGCTTGTTAACCACCTGAAATCAATCCCGAGCCCCTCGAAACCCCAACTAAATTTACCAACACATCCCATAACATCATTGAAACTTAGTTTCACTCTCAAAACATTAAAAATAACATCAAAACACAAAAATCACATCGGATTCCAACCTAAGAACTTTGAAATTTCTAAAATCCACCAACGATGTTGAATTTATCCAAAACAACTCCGATTGACCTGAAATTTTGCAGATATATCCAAAATGATATGACAAACCTGTTCCAAATTCCGGAATTCCATTCCGACCCCGATAGCCTATTTTCCACTGCCGACCTAAAATCGCCAAAAACTAACTTTCGCCAATTCAAGCCTAATTCTACACCGGACATCACAAAATTATTCTGAACACACTCCTAAGTCCCAAATCACAAAACGAATCTATCCAAGCCTTAAAATCCGCATTCTGAGGTGGTTCACCAATAAGTCAACTCTCAATTGACTTTTCCAACTTTAAGGCTATTTTTTTTAAAGACTAAGTGACTAAACTCTCACTACAACCATTCTGATTCATGGCCTACCAACTCTAACACATCATAAACAATATAACCAACCTATGACGAGTCAATAACAGTAATTATAATACATGTTCTACATAACGACAAATTGGGTCGTTACATTCTCCCCCTCTTAAAAAAACGTTCGTCCTCGAACGGGTCTAGAAACATACCTGGAGTCTCAAACAAGTGAGGATATCTGCTCTGCATCTCCCACTCGGTCTCCCAAGTAGCCTCCTCCACTAGCTGACCTCTCCATTGTACTTTCACTGAAGCTATATTCTTAGACCTCAACTTTCTGACGTGACGATCGAAAATTGCTACTGGCTCTACCTCATATGACATATCACCCTCGAGCTGAACTGTGCTGAAGTCTAACACATGAGACGGGTCACCAACATACTTCCTGAGCATCGACACATGAAATACCGGATGAATACTCGATGGACTGGGTGGGAAGGCAAGTCTATAAGCCACATCTCTAACCTTCTGAAGTACCTCAAAAGGACCAATAAACCGAGGACTCAGCTTTCCTCTCTTTTCGAACCTCATAAAACCACCCTTCATGGGTGATACCTTCAGCACTACCTTATCACCTTCCATAAATGACACATCCCGGATCTTCCGGTCCGCATAAATCTTCTGCCTAGACTGCGTCGTGCGAAGTCGCTCCTGAATCAACTTCACCTTCTCCAACGCATCCTGAATCAAATCTGTGCCCAGTAACGTAGCCTCACCGAGCTCGAACGACCCAACCGGAGATCTACACCTCCTACCCGATAAAACCTCATACGGGGCCATCTGAATACTGGACTAGTAGATGTTATTATATGCAAACTTTGCTAGTGGCAGAAACTGATCCCATGAACCACCAAAGTTAATCACACAAGGGCGTAACATGTCCTCCAAAATTTGAATAGTCCGCTCCGACTGCCCGTCGGTCTGAGGATAAATGTTGTGCTCAACTCTACCTCATTACCCTTACCTCTCTGTACGGCCCTCCAAAACTGAGATGTGAACTGAGTACTTCTATCAAAAATAATAGAAATCATGACCTAAATTGCATCAAAACACTTCGAAGTCCGTGGAAGCCCAACTACAAAGTCCATAGTGATTCTCTCCCACTTCCACTCCGGAATAGCTAACCTCTGAAGTAATCCACCTGGTCTCTGATGCTCATAATTGACTTGCTGGCAGTTGAGACACCGTGTTATATAGTCAACAATATCTCTCTTCATCCCCCTCCACCATTATTGTTGTCTCAAGTCCTGATACATCTTCGTGGCACCAGGATTAATGGAATACCGCGAGCTGTGAGCCTCTACTAGTATCAACTCTCGAAGCCCATCCACATGGGCACGCAAATACAACCCTGCATCCTCATAACTCCGTCATCCCCAATAGTAACATCCTTGGCATCGTCCCGATGGACCCTATCCTAAAGTACTAAAAAATGCGGATCATCATACTTCCGAGCTCTAATCTGATCATAAAAAGAAGACCGAGAAGCCATGCTAGCTAATACCCGCGGAGGGTCTGACAAATCCAATCTCACCAACTGACCCGCTAAAGCCTGAACATCAAGTGCTAAAGGTCGCTCTATTGCTAGAAGGTAATCTAACTCCCCAAACTCTCGGCTCTGCGACTCAAAGCATCATACACTACATTGGCCTTCCCCGGATGATACAAAATAGTTAATTCATAGTCCTTGAGAAGTTCTAACCACCTCCTCTGACGCAAATTCAAGTCCTTCTGCCTCAGCAGATACTGTAAGCTATGATGATCAGTGAAAATCTCACACTGCACCCCATACAAGTAATGCCGCCAAATCTTTAAGGCATGGACAATGGCAGCTAACTCAAGATCGTGCACTGGGTAATTCTTCTCGTGCACTTTCAACTGTCTCGATACGTAGGCAATCACCCTACCGTCCTGCATCAATATCGCTCCCAAACCAACTCTAGAAGCATCACAATAGACTGTATAAGAACCCGAACCAGTAGGCAAAACCAAAACCGCAGTTGTGGTCAATGTTGACTTGAGCTTCTGAAAGCTCTCCTCACACTCATCAGACCATCTGAATGGGGCACCCTTCTGGGTCAATCTGGTCAATGGTGAAGCAATAGATGAGAACCCTTCTACAAAGCGATGATAATATCTCGCCAAACCAAGGAAACTCCTGATATCTGTAGCTGAGGATGGTCTGGGCCAACTCTGCACCGCCTCAATCTTCTTCGGATCAACCTGAATACCCTCACTAGACACCACGTGCCCCAAGAAAGCTATTGAACCAAGCCAAAACTCACACTTGGAGAATTTTGCATAAAGCTTCTCTTCCCTCAACCTCTGTAACACAATCCTCAAGTGTTGGGCATGCTCCTCCTGGCTACATGAATAAACCAGAATGTCATCAATGAACACAATGACGAACGAATCAAGGTAAGGCTGAAACACAATGTTCATCAATTGCATGAACGCGGCTGGGGCATTGGTCATCCAAAATGGCATAACCAGAAACTCATAATGACCATATCTAGTCCTGAAATCGGTCTTCGGAATGTCAGAATCCCGAATCTTCAACAGATGATACCCCGACCTCAAGTTGATCTTGGAGAACACCTTAGCTCCCTGAAGCTGATCAAATAAGTCATCAATATGAGGCAAAGGATAACAGTTATTCACCGTAACCTTATTCAGCTGTCTATAATCAATACACATGCGCATGAAGCCATCTTTCTTCTTCACAAACAACGCCGGTGAACCCCACGGTGCCACACTATGCCGAATGAACCCCTTAGCTAAGAGTTCTTGAAGCTGTTCTTTCAATTCTTTCAACTCCGCTGGTGCCATGCGGTAAGGTGGAATAAAGATAGGCTGGGTGTCTGGCACCTGGTCAATACCAAAATCAATATCCCTGTCAGGTGGCATGCCTAGAATACATCCAAAAAGTCACGGACTACAGGAACAGAATCAACAGAAGGAGTCTCACTACTAACATCCCTCACAAAAGCAAGATAAGATTCACACCCTTTCTCAACCATACACTGAGCCTTTAAATAAGAAATCACTCTGCTAGGTACATGCTCTATAGACCTTCTCCACTCAACTTTCGAAACTATGGGCATAGCTAGGGTCACGGTTTTAGAGTGACAATCAAGAATCTCATGACATGGGGATAACCAATCCATTCTAAGTATCACATAAAAATCAACCATACTAAGTAACATCAAGTCCACTCGGGTCTCCAGACCCCAATAGATATAAGACACGACTGATACACATGGTCCACAACAATAGTATCACCCACCGGAGTCGAAACATGAACGGACGTAACTAAAGACTCATGGGGCATATTCAGAAAGTGATCAAAATACGACGAAACATAAGAGTACATGGAGCCAGGGTCAAATAAAGCCAAAACATCACTGTGACAAACTGAAATAGTACCTATAATCACCGCATCTGAGTCCATAGCATCAGGACTAGCTGGAAGTGCATAAATACATGGCTGGCCTCCACCTGCTTGACCTCCCTCTCTAGGGCGACCTCTATCTGCCTGACCACCACCCCTAGCTGCCTGAGTAGGTGGTGAAGTGACTGGGGCTGAAGTCGAGGGCTGAACCCTCTGCTGAGATGAACTACTAGCACGGCGAGGACATTGTCTCCACCCATGACCAAACTCTCCACACTCATAACAACCACTTGGAGTTGTTGATGAAAACTGATGAGAACCCCTACCACCATGATAACCACCAAATGAACCATGCATAGCAGAACCCTGATAAAATGATGCTCGAGAGGAGCTCTGAGCTGGAAGGGCACTAAAAGATGAACGTCCCTGATGAGAACTGCGAGGACCCTGCCCCAAAAATACACCACTGTAAGCTGGGCGAACTGGCTGTGGAGGTCTAAATGGACGACCTTTGTTGTGCTGAAACTGCCATCTAGAAGGGGCACCATTGAAGCTACCTGATCCTCTCCCTATCAGTAGGGACTAACTCAGAAGTATGTCTAGCCAACTCGGAAAACCTCATCTCATACTGAGTAACTTAACACTCTGCTTGGCACAACTGCTCGAACTGTCTGCGTTGCTCCTCCCTGTGGGACTGAGGAACATATTTCTCCAGAACGATCGTGGAGAACTGCTGCCATGTGAGAGGTGCTGGACCAACCGGCCTACGCCTCTCAAATTCCTCCCATCAAGTGAAAGCAACACCAGCAAACTGAAATGTAGCAAATGAGACCCCACTGATCTCCAAAATACCCGCAATACATAGTATCCTTTGGCATTTATTGAGAAAGCCTTGGGCATCCTCACCCTCTGTGGCGCTGAACGTCGAAGGCTGAAGTCTATTAAACCTCTCCAGCCTACGCTGCTCATCCTAGGGCATAACTGGGACTACATAGTCCTGAACTGGGGCAACCGGCTGGGCTGGGATTACCCCCGGTGCCTTAATACCCTGTACAGCCTGCTCTGGTGTTCGGGCAGCTGGAGTCTGAATGCCTCCCCCGGCCTGAGCTGCAGTGGCAATATCAGACATAGAAATTGCCTGAGCTAAACTGGTGCACACTGTCAATGTCTGAGCAAGAGTCTCCTGAATACCCGGAATAACAATAGGCACTGCCGGTGCCTGAGCCTGTCTCGTTGGAGCACCCTCGGTGGGAACCTGGTCCTGAATGATAGGGGGATCCTGTGGTACTACCCCGACTGCCGAATGGGATGGTCCCCTAACTCCACCACAGCCTCGACCCCTTGTGGGTCTGGCTGGTGTCTTGTCACCCTGATCGATATTGCGTGTCCTCACAATCTATGAGCGAATGAAACAATATGAGTTTAGGTTTCAAGAACCGATAGATTGGCACGAAAGAGTTCAAGAAATTGAGATTTTTCCTAAGAGTTATGCAGCTTCTCGAAGATAAGTACAGGCTTCTCCGTACCGATCCGCAAGACTCTACTAAACCTGCTCATGACCGTTGAGTCCTATGCAACCTAGAGCTTTGATAAAAACTTGTCACGACCCCAAATCCTAACAGGTCGTGATGGTGCCTATCGTGGAACTAGGCTAGCCAACCATCACATAACTACCTATTCGTTCTATTATAATATTTCACAGATAAATAACGAACAGCAAACAGAGTATAAAATAATTTCTTTAAGTCTTTACGTCTCCATGATTATCTAACAGTCTAAGCAACCCTCCCAAGACTGGAGTCAACATGGTCACGAGCATCTAAGAAATAAAACTAACTCTGCTAATGTCTTAAACAATTTCTATGAAATAAATACTAATACTAATAAAGGAATGGAAATGGAGAAGTTGCGGACGCTGGACAGCTACCTCGAAATCCCGTAAAGCTGCTGCTAACGAACAAAGATGGCTACTGCTCCGCACTAGTACCTAGATATGCCCACAGAGGTGCAGAGAGTAATGATGAGTATGCAAACTCAGTAGTAATGAAAATAAATCGCAGTCTGAAGTATATGAAACACACAACACAAAACACCAATCCGCAAACAGTAAAACATCAAGTCTCAATACAGTATACATAATTTCGAAAACCAATTTCCAGAAAAATCCTTTGAAACAAGTATATTTTCCAATATTTCTCAATAAAAGGCTCAGTAAAATCAGTTTGAAAAATGAAGTGAATCATAGTCAAAAACTCAGTAAAATATCACCATAAATCTTCCCCTTGGGCCATAATCATCTCTCATAACATTTCCCTCAGCACCTCACCATCACTCAGTATCAGCCCAGCGGACAACCTCACAGTCACTCAGTATCAGCCCATCGGGCAATCTCACAGTCACTCAATATCAGCCCAGCGGGCAATCACTCGCACTCAGTAGGTACCTGCGCTCACTGGGGGTGTGTACAGACTCCGGTGGGGCTCCTACAGCCCAAACGCTATAACAAGCCACATCATGGCATAAATCACTCACAATATTGGCCCTCAACCTCTCTTATATCATAACATCCTCACAAGATTGACCCGCGGCCTCACTCAGTCAGACACTCTCAACATGCTATTCAGGCCATCATTATACCGGGTTCTCGACCCAAAAATAGTGTTTTATTTTCAAGTAATAATATAAAAAATACTCTGAGTGTCAAAAAAATCAGCAAGAGAAGACTGAGTGAAAAATAACATATCAAGTGAGGAAAATAGTAAAAATAGCCCCCAAGGGGTAAACAGATCGGCACTAGGCCCCAAACATGGCTTACAACCCAAATCATATCAAAATATATCAATACTATTAAGCATAGGCTTAAAAATCGGTTTCGGAACTCAATTGTTGCCTAAAAAGGGATATATTTCCAAATTTCCAATCTTTTCATTCCAAAATCCGTGAAAGGATGCAAGGTCCGGGGTTTCATACCCTCAGGACAGGATTTAAAGACATTACTTACCTCAAACTAGCCCGAAACGCTACTCTACAACCCGTTTGCCTCTCGTATCAACTTCCGAATGCTCCAAATCTACCAAGATCAGATTTTTATCATAAAATTATGGTAAGGAATGAATTCCAATTGAAAAGTACCAATTTTAGCATAAAATCTGAATTTAGCAAAAACCCGACCCCCAGGCCCGCTTCTCCGAACTTGACAAATTTTATACCAAAATGTTCATCATCATCTCACGAGTCTGTACATATAAAGAATGATAGAATCAGAGTTCGTTTGACCCCTCAAATCATCCCTAGAAGGTCTCATAATCTCCAGCCCTAACTCCACCTTTTCCCACTATTTTCATGAATTAAACACTGATATTATGTTCCTTAATCACCTATAATCAAGTTTTAGGGTCCAACATCCTTACCTCAATGAAGAACAATGATTTCCTCTCTTCAAAATCGCCTCAAAAGCTCTCTTTCCGTAGAAAAATGGTGTTAAAAGGTCTAATGGTCGCGGAGGGTTTAATTTTATATTGCCCAGTTAATCTTCACTACGATCGCGGAAGTACTCACGCGATCGCGAAGAACAAATCCCCCAGCTGCCAAAATTACTCTCCGCGATCGCAACAAAGCCCACGCGATCGCTGTTTAGTAGAACCTCAACCCACGCGATCACAGCCCGGCCAACGCGATCGCGAATAACAACTGACCCTGCTCCCCACGCGCCTGGCTAACTCTATGCGATCGCGGACTAGGCCTACGCGATCGCACTGCATAAGCTCCTCACCTCATGTGATCTCTACCAGACTTCAGCGATTGCGATGCACAAATATGACCGGGATCCCAATTGATATACGCGATCGCGACAATTTCCACGTGATCGCGATGAACAAACCCCTGCGCACTAACACCAGAAAACAACTTTCCCAAGGCCAAAATGCCCATTAACCACCCGAAAGCAATCCCGAGCCCCTCGGGACGTCAACCAAATTTACCAACACATCCCATAATATCATTCAAACTTAGTTTCACTCTCAAAACACTAAAAATAACATCAAAACACCAAAATCACATCGGATTCTAGCCTAAGAACTTTAAAATTTCTAAAATCCACCAACGATGCCGAAACTATCCAAAACAACTCCGATTGACCTAAAATTTTGCAGATATATCAAAAATGACATTACGAAAATGTTCCAATTTCTGGAATTCCATTCCGATCCCGATAGCCTATTTTCCACTGCCGACCGGAAATCGCCAAAAACTATTTTTCGCCAATTCCAGCCTAATTCTACGCCGGACATCACAAAATTATTCTGAACAGACTCCTAAGTCCCAAATCACCTAACGAAGCTATTCGAGCCATAAAATCTGTATTTCGAGGTCGTTCACTAATAAGTCAACTCTCAGTTGACTTTTCCAACTTTACGACTTTTTCTTTTAAAGACTAAGTGACTAAACTCTCACTACAACCATTCCTATTCAAAGACTACCAACTCTAACACATAATAAATAGTATAACTAACCTATGACGAGTCAATAACAGTAATTATAATACAGGTTATACGTAACGACAGACCGGGTCGTTACACTATAAGAGAGATAAGGGCAGCTATTGTGAGGGATGATATGTAATGAGGTGGGGATATTGTATTGGTGATTTTTATGAGATTTTGTGATTTACTTGTGATTTCCTTTATATCTTGTGCATCTTTTTTTTGTTAATTCTGTAAAATTGATAACAGATGTATATGTTGAAATTATGAGCCTGTGGGTATTGCCGGGCGGATTATGATATGGACACGAGATGCCGGGAAGAAATATTATGATTTTATATTGGAACGTGAGTTTTTCGTGCACTTATGATATGAAATATGGGCACGAGGTGTCGTGGTTATATAATAAAAATGATATTGGCACGTGAATTGTCCGTGCAGTTGTGATATGATATGTGGGCACCAGGTGCCGTGAGTAAATGATGAAGATATTGGCACGTGAGTTGTCCGTGCGGTTGTGTTAGCGATATTGGCATGAGGTGTCGTGAAAATATGAAAGTGGACTGAGACCCGCATTCTTTATTATGAAATAAGGTGTCGGGGGTGACTTTTTATTTGAAAGAATTATATTCAAAATATTAGTTGAAAGAGTTATATTCGAAAGATATTTATTTGTAGGCAGTATATTCGAAATATTTTTGTTGGAAAGGATTATATTCTACAACTACAATAAGCCCAGTTTGATCCCAACATGTGGGGTCTGGAGAGGGTAGTCTGTACGCAGATCTTACCCCTACCTAATGCAGGTATGGAAGCTGTTTCCAATAAGGAAAGGATTATATTCTAAAGATTATTATTTGAAAAGCTTATAGGTGAAGGAAATATATTTGAAGGAATTGATTAATTAGTTGTAATTGTATACATTAGTTGTTGAGCAATATTTATGTTTTTCTTGTTTCCCTGTTATTTATATCACTGGTTGATTATTGCTGCTATCATTGCTATTTGTTTCTTATTATATTGTATGTTATGTTGTTCAGGTTATTAGACTAGTGAGTGTCTTGGCTATACCTCGTCACTACTCCATCAAGGGTAGTCTTGATACTTACTGGGTACCGACAGTGGTGTACTCATACTATACTTTTGCAAACTTTTGTGCAGATCCAAGTACTGGAGATATTGGACTCGAACACAATTGTTGATAGCAAGGATTCAAGGTAGAGCTGCTCGGTCGCCATAGTCCCCTGGAGTCTTTCCATTTTATTGTACTGTTAATTATTATTCAAACAATATTGAGTATTTCATCCTTGAGATAATTTCATGTATTCAATTAGAGTTCGTGACTCCGTATTACCATTCTTGGGAGGTTGTTTGAATATTTCCACTATTAGTTTTGACACTTGTATTAGAATAAAAAAATGGCTTGAATTGTTATTATAGTCAGCTTACTTAGTCTTAGAGACTAAGTGCGATCACGGCGCATGTGGTTGGATTTTGGGTCGTGATATTTTTAGTTTATATTTTAGGACATAATAAATATTGACTAATTTCTGAATGGCAAAATGGCCTCGTGGCCACTTATACTTGTAACCTTTTTCCAACCCGGTACGCAAACTTACACTTTTTCTATTTGAGCACCCCAACTTGACAGGATGAGTGTTGATAAATACATCTAACATATCGTGTATACGAATTGCGGTGACATGTACAACACAACATATGCAGGACTATTGATTACTTGACATGTGTTATTTGTGGGTCTTATTTTTAAAATTAATTTATTAGAATTTTATTTCATTATCACTTCTCTTCTCTAGTGAACTCTCTCTCTCTCCCTCCCTCCCCACCACCACCCCAAATCAATAAAAGAAGTTATTGCCGACAAAGCCTCCCACCAAAGCCCCAAATCCGAGAAACCCGTAGGCCACCGGAAAACTCGAGTTGGCCGGAGAACTTACTAGTAAATGTCTCTAATCCATAACGAATAGTTCACTCTTGGTGCCTACTTACTAATTTTATTAATTTATAGCCACCATTTTCGCCCAAAACCCCTAAATCATTTGATTTCTACCATATTAATCACCAAACCCGTCAAACTTCCTTCCCACCAAGCTCGCTGGCTTAGATCAAACCAGCAATAACTCAGTTATATATCCATTGCCACGATATTTTAAAGAAAAAAGAAAGAAAGGAGCAATGACCGAATTGGATCGTTCAAGATGGATACCCTAATTCTTTTCAAGCAAAGATTGATAAGGAAATGAAATGGAAAGGGGATTGGGGACGACATGGAATAGGGGCAGCTGGGGGCCTAGATATGGAACTAAATAAATGAGGGTGAGGGAGGGGGGCGAAGGGGATGGGAGGAAGTGTTGGGTATTCTTTTTTATTTTTTATTTTGTTATCTCTTTTCATTATTTATATATATTTTTAATACTTTTTCTATCAAAGTATTATATTCACGCGCTTTTTAAGTGTGATTTGCACACAATTTCACCATGTCAGCTATGTTGTCTTCACATAGGCATGATCAACGGTCAATATGATTTATTAGTTAACAAGTATTCGAGTTGAAGTGTTCAAATCGAAAATGTACTAGTTTGTATACCGGCTGACTAACAAGTACAAGTTTAAGTAAACCATTATGCCTTTCTAAATAGCATCACTGAGATAGCTATCTGTGCACTTGCCCAAAAAAGGAGAGATAGAAAGCTTATAGACGTGCGAGGTTCTCTCTACATTCTCCATAAACTCGATAAGTCTCTTCTACCGCTTTCAAACTTTAAACATAAAATATCTACCTAGTTAATAAAGATTGATTCAGCCGTCAAATTAAATCAGTAAGGAATCAAAAGTTAAAGGACAACAACTTCGGTCTTAAATTCAAGTGGAATAAAGCTGAGATGTTTGTCTTTCATAATGAATTGTTCGGATATTGCTGATTATATATAAAGCATGTAAATCATGGTGGTGTTGAATGTCTAGCCGAACCATCATTTTATCTTACAATAATAACTATGCATCAGTCCTAAAAGAGTTAGGATATTTGGATCCAAAACGTCAATAAGGTGCAGGTGATGCTGCAATCTTCAAGTTCTTTTCTTGATTTACTATGTGTTTGGCATGGCAAACAATTATACATTGGAAAAATGTAGAAAGATCTTCACGTACTTCACACGTCGCTACGGTAACCCGAGCGGCAGTTGCTTGAATGCATGGCTTCATACATCGTTCTACATGATCAAATGGGGCGCAAATGTTAAAACCAATATCAACTGTGCATAGTCCTTCTTCATGTATCACAGGAACAAACCTCACACCTGCATTCATCAAAATAAAATAAAATAAAATTACAGGTAATGACCAAGTAAAAAAAGAAGTCTCGGGTTCATCATTGGAGGCACCAATAAGAATTGTGGTAGAGTGGTAAGCACTCTTTCACCATTAACCAGAAGTCTCTAGTTCGAGCATGGAGGTATGAAATCACCTTTTTAATGAAACACTTTACTCCCCCTTCCCTCCCCCAACGTGGGACTTCCATGAAGGAATCCGAATTAGTTGGACCCTACCGAAAAAATCAAGAAAAAAAAAGTAAAGCCAATATATCATCATCTCAGAGAGTAGTTGGAACCTGATGCAATCGAAACAAAGAGGACAACATAGAAAAATGAAGCTAGGAACTTTGTCATTTCCATCTTTTGCTTCAAACGATACGACTCATGAACTCTTGACTTTGGGCTTCCTTCTTATACTTGTTTCTCGGTCAACAAGATCACTGCAGTTTTGGTATTAGACTACTTTTCATTAATTAGATCACTGTATGTGTGAGTATTAACTGGATTTGGTATTGGGTGAAAATCATTTACCCTCCCCAACTTTGTGTTAAAAATCAAACTCCCCCTCAACTTTGAACAATAATCGTTCTCCCCCCTTTATCCTACACAATACCTTTTTTGCCCTTGAATTTTCAATTTCCTCCTCAATTCACTACTTTTTTATTATATGATTTTTTTTATGGTTTTAGCTATAACTTAAATTATGTAATATATATTATAAATTGTAATTTGATTTCATTAAAATTATAAGTAGAATAAGTAATCAGAGTCAATTAAAATTACTTTATCTTTATGATTGTTATTTTAATGTAATGCATATTAAATATATATTTAAGTTATCTTAGCCAATATTAATATCAAAAAGACAGATGAACCGATTTTGTAGCGAAATATCATGGATACTATTTGCGTAGCAATAAATGGTTACAGTAACACTATATTCAATGATCAAAAAATAAATGAGGTAACATTAAATAATGGTAAATAACAATAAATGACATTTATGTTAATAAATGCAAGTGAGTCACCCAAAATAAAGATTGAGATTCTTCGACATTGTTTTTGACAAAGATAAATGATTGATAAGCCTTGAATATTCAGATTTTCCTTGAATCGTGGAAGAAAAGATAGATAAAGAACTGAATAAAAGGTATATTTTGTATGTTTGTGATAAAGTATGAATCTTCGGAGAATGTCAATATATTATTTTTTACAATGAGTGTCCAATACCCTCTACATTCCTATCTATTTCTCTTTATAAGGGCACATGAGTCACAAAACCTTAATAGTACATATGGGAGGAACATTCTCTAGAATATTCTCTGTGAGGTATATTTTCAAAAATAGATGTTACTGCTCTTTTAAAGGGAGTACGCATCCTCGTCCTTGTCATCTATTGAGTCAACTAGACCTCACCTTCGTCCTCTTTTTGGTTGCCTCAGCCTTGCCTTCGTCCTCTGTTAAAACCAAATCGATGATGCGTGGCAGCCTTCAAAGACGTTCTTTATGTTGACTTCGCCCACATATAATAATGATAATTTTTAGCCCATATAGTTTGTCCCTCCGCTTGTTGAGGTCTTCCTCGTGGGCGAGTTCAATGAACCAGTAGCAGCTGTCGTGGTCGTCATAACAAACGAGTGACGTGGCTTTTCGCAGACCGCATATTCCAAACTCTTGATTTTTCCGGTTGATTTGTTGGAACCTTTTTGTCGATGAAAAAGAGTGACATCATGACATCATTCGTCATGATGACACATGTTCCCGAAATGTGCACCAGTTTACGCGCGACTTTAAATTGGCATTGTCGTTTTGATTCTTGTGTCAATCATGAAGAGCCATTTTGCGTTCGATGCCTTCATCTCTATAAATAGTGATTGTTCCATCGTTATTCAAATTTTACTTTCTTCTGAATGATCCCTACTCTATAGAAGCTCCTATGCTATTCTTGAGTATTCTTTTTGCTTTCTGACCTTATCTTATTTATTACTCTCATTTTCCATATCCCAGCCTCTTATAAACTTCATATTTATGTCTAACCTTCCTTCTAATGTTGATGAGGAGAACCACGCCATTCCCTTAGTTGTTGTATCCCTGTTCAAGGGGGATATATTGTTGCTGATGTTGAGGATGAAGCTCTTACTTTAGTGGAGGAGATTATCCCAAGTAACCCAGATGCTAGATATGATTTTCAACGGTCTCCAGTCGCGATGACCGAAAAATTTCAATCATGGATGACTTCTAAGTGCTTAGTTGAATTCAAAGCCAAGTTTGGCCTTTCCAACCATGTAGAATTGATGCCTGGTGGTGAGGAGGAAGTGCACGTTTACTGTCTTGGGTATTATGCTCTCTATGCCTACCCATTTACCGTTGGTTACTAGTTCATCCTTCTCCCACTGGTGGAGGATTTTTGCCGTGATTATGGCGTTTGCGCCGCTCAGCTCCCCCCTATGTTTATAAGGTCATGAAGATGCTATCAACTTTCTCCAAACTTGACGGGGTCGAGTTCACGGTGCGGAACATCGTGCATTTGTTCATTCATAGTTTCTATAGAGGGACGATGTTTAACATGTGATATCGTGGAGGCAAATGCTTCGTGGTGAAGATGGACAATAAGGTTAGTCGGAAGCTCTAGCTCAACGACTTCTTTGTTAAGACTGAGGCCTTTGTGGCCAATGTTAATGGTTCCCTGAGGCTTGGAACCATACACGTAAGTGTTCGTGTTTTATGCTTTTACCCTTTTAAGTATCCGGTTCATTCCAAGTTGGTCGAGTTAACTTTCTTCTTCTACATCTACTAGTCGTCCTCCTCTTTTGGTAGCGCGTCTTGTTGAATGGGTTAAGCAAGTTCTCCCCTACATCGTGGGAGTTTGGGATAGGCCGAGCTTCTTTCAGAAGTCCAAACCGGCTCTCCCCTTTATAGGTAGTCTCCTTCTTTAGGTTGTTATTGTATTTGCACCGACTAATGCCGTTGCACTTAATTCTTACGTTTTTTTGTAGGTTTCAGTCAGGGGTGATACAAGAAGGAACAGGGCGCCTGTGCCAATGCTTAGGAGGAGAAGGACAGCAATGCCTTGCGCCTGAGCCTTTGTTTCGGCTGCTGCACCTTCCGCCTCCGCCTCAGTTTCTACCCGTGCACATGTTCCTCCATTGTTTCACTCATCGACAAAGATGATGAAGTCTCTCCCCGTGATGGGGACCTAAGGCCCCATAGAAGGAAATATGTGGACGTAGGAGGGGAAGTTCCCTTGGCACTCAATTCGGTAGAAGATGAATTTATGCTTCAGGGGACGATGATGATACACAATGGAGATGATGTTGGGGCAACCTCCGGGGGATTACAACTGGAAGAGACTAATGAGGGCGTACCTTGGCATCCCGAGGAGGAGATGGTTGTGGAGAGGACGCTTGGTGACAACATTGTTACTGTAGGGCAAGAGGAGGCCTCATCTTCTAGGCAAGCAGCAGATGCTCCTCCGGCTGACGAGGACAAAGGAAAGGACGTTATCAACAAGGGCGATGAGATATGCTTCGACAGGAACCCTGACGATCTCAGGATGATTGATAAGGTGATTACTCCGATCGAGGTGAGGACAGAGAGAGGCTCAAGGACTATCATGATTCCAATGGATCGTGATTTGTTGATTATTGCACCCTATTTTACACTAGACCAAACAAGATTCAACTTATGATTTCTTTATTGTTGATAAAAGGGAGTCATTACCTAATATTTAAAGGTATAGTAGGGTACCTATTTAATTACTTAGTTATATTTTTATTAGTCAGCTAACCGGTGAGATTATGGGTAAGGGTATTTGTTCTTCTAAGGGGAAGATGTTAAAAACCCCTTAAAATCTACCTAAGGTAGCTCCATATGATTTAGACTAATTTTAATGGATCGGGTATTTATACTATGCTAATTACTATAAAATAGTACAGTTTATTGTATACCTAAGGGAGAGTATAAAAAGGGATGTGAGACTTAAGAGGTGTGAATTTATAAAGGAGTTTAAATATATGTTGACAGATGAAAATATATATGTATACGGTCTATATATTATAAAACTTATTAAAGGAGGTTAAGTTATGAAAACAGTTAATTTAGGGGATATGTGTAATTATAAAAGGTGTTTGTAAATGTGAGCTAAATATATACCATGATTTGAAGGTGTCAGTTCTTCATTTTTGCGAAATATTCTTATTTTTTCTTCGTGATAGTAGAGCTTGCGATTCAGTTTTGATTTCTTTTTGAAAATGGGCTGCTGTTATTGCTAAGCTCTGGGCTTCAAAATATTTTAAGAAAAGGAAAAGGTGAATGAGAACGTAGTAATGAAATGAGTAAATTATAATTAGCGAAATGAGAATTAATTACTAACTAGTTCCTTTTAAATCTTTTATTATTTAAAGCTTTCATAGGTTTCATATGATATTAAAGCATGAAGATAAAGTATGTGATCTAATATATGTGTGTTAAATACATGACAAGAAAAATGCAACAAAGAAACAAAGAAGTATATAAAAGTAATGAAACAATAAACTAGATTAAGAAAGCAATAAATAATAACAAAGGATTGAGAAAAATAGGACTGGACTCTGGTAATTGGGCATCAAGAAGGCAGACCCAACAATAAAGTGATGCGGCTACGGATGATGTTGGACTCTCCAAAAAAAATATGACAAGGCCGGGATTGGGTCTGAGCGCCTTAGGAACTCAGCAGGACCAAATGATGTACATGTCCAAAAGAAAAGGAAAATCATTTGACACATGCTCCATATATTAAACATATATATATATATATATTAGATCATCAATAGTCTAATACTATGAGAAATGATGCTAATGTAGTAGGTATACATGGCAACTAATTCACAATAAAAGCTTATCGCTTTCGCAAAACATTAAACCCCTAGAGAACTAATAGTGTCAATGAATTAAGGGCTAAGGAGGGAGTTCTATTACGTGAAGAAGGAATAACCTACAGCCCCAACCCCTAATTTTCTGCTACGCGAACGCAAGGGAGGATACGCGAGCACGATGAAGAAGAAAACAGGCCATCGCGATCGCGAGTGGTGATAAGCGTAACACGAAGAAGAAAATTTGGGCGGGTGGACAGAACACTACACGATCGCGGCTATTCCTATGCGATCACATAGAAGGAAAAACCAGAAGATAGAACAACAATGAAAAATAAAAGGAAATTGACTCGAAGCCCATCCAAAACATACCTGAGGCCCCCCAAACCCCGTCTAAACACACGAATAAGTCATATAACTTAAAACACACCCGAGGCTCCCGAGACCTCGTCTACACACACGACTAAGTCATATAACCTAACACGGAGTCACTCGAGGTTTCAAATCACATAAAACAACACCGAAACGACGAATCAAACCATAATTCGAACTTATGAACTTTCAAATCTTCAAATTTCTAAACTCGTGCCAAAACCTATCAATTCAACCCGGAATGACGACGAATTTTGCAGACAAGTACCCATTGACATCCCGGAGCTACTCCAACACTTGGAATCGCATTTCGACCCCGATATCCAGAAAAGTCAACTGTGGCCAAACTTCTCCATTTCCAAAACTTTAAATTTTCCAACTTTCGCCGAATTACCTCCAATTACTCTACGGACCACCAATTCCAGACGTGCGCCTAAGTCCAAAATTACCATATGGAGTTGTTGACATTACCCAAAGCTCATTCCGAGGCCGTTTACACAAAAATCAAACCTCCGATTAAATCTCACGCTTAAGCTTCCAAAATTAGAATCCCTCTTCTATTTCGACTCTGGACCATCTGGTAACTGATTCCATGAACGCAGGTCGATATACACAATGTGAAGTTGTTCATGACCTTACGACACCAAACGAAGCTTAAATTCGCAAAACAAACGGTCATGTCATTACATTCTCTTCCTCTTAAAAAAAACGTTCGTCCTCGAACATGCCAAGATTCGCCTCGAAGTCTTCAAATCACTAAAGAACACTTCCCAACATACACCCACGGGTGATCCCACGTCACCCCAATCTACATAAGCCTGATGACCCAGCCTCAACTACTATTTAGCCTTCCTATTACCACCGAATAAGCCTCATACCTCAATTTCTCACCTTCTGCTCATTTCCAAAAGACCCGATTCTAAATCTATATCCTTCATCAGCTTTAACGAGCTGCATCAACTCACGACTACACCCACAAGGTACGACCACAAAATATAACACATCACACATAGGCCCATAATAACATTTCTGATCACAAATAGCTGACCGAAATGAACTCAGCACTGGCAATTAGCCTCGTACCTGAAAGAAATCTGTCTCAACCTCTCATAACACCCGAACCACGAAAGTCACAATTAACACCACCAGGTACACACCCCGCAATCTAAAATTCACGAAGCACAAAACGAAAATGACTGAATATGAAATGAGAAACACATAAGGGTAACTACCAAACAAGCCCATAGACACAACTCTCTATTAGTACTGACCTACAAAAGCAATATAACAAAGAAGAAGTAAAGCATATGATAAAATCACAAGGATCCCATCCTGTTATAACTTCCACCACGGTACTCAGCCCGATCCAAACATATCGATCACAAAATATCATGAGGACCTCGCCCTCAACTCTAAATCACATTCCAAAAATATATCATACAAATTTAAATCTCCCACTAACTCATCTCGACTAATAAAATCATAACGCTCACTTAACTCACATCTCGATATAGTATCAAATCACGACTCATAAACAAAATACTTAGGAAAATCACATTAAGCCTACCATGACGATAACAAGAACTCACTTCTAGTCTCACCACTCTCAATGATATATTAAAACAACATTAGACACGTGCTACCACTTTTAGAATCTCCCAACACGAGCATACATGAAAAATAGAGTGCAAAGTATGAAACTCACTCCTAAGTGAAACAATAAATAAGGGAACTCGTCCCGGCCAACAAGACTATAATGAAATACAAATGGTGCCCCTCTGTAACACATCAAAACATACATGTATGATAATATCTGGCGCAACAGACTCCAGCCTACTATATGAAGCACATCAACAGGCCGGGCCTCCCCCTCTTGGGCGCCCTCTCCTCACCTGAATACCCTGCTGTGATGCACCTACCTGAATCCTAGGACGATCTCTCACCATGTGACTTGTATCTCCACAATCAAAACAACCTCCTGCTGACATGGCTGTGGAAACTGCGCAATACGAGTACTCTGAGACCCATGAGTACCTGAAACCCCATGCAAAACCGGTAATGCAAGTTGAATTGGCTGGCCCACAAAACCTCTACCGTGTGGTTCCCTGCCTCTCCGACCTATGTGTCCTCCTCGCTTCCCTGTATACTCTCTCCTGATCTCGTTTGTTCTCTCGCTCCCGATCCCACATGCCCTCTAACCAGTGAGCGATCCATACTAGCTGCTAAAACGAGACATCTGACTCCAACTCTCGAGTCATGATGAACCGAATATCATGCCTGAACCCCTCAATGAATCTACGGACTCACCCCATAACTGTAGAAACCAAGTAAGGTACATATCTGGCCAACTCACTGAATCAGACGGCGTACACTAATACTTACATAATGCCCTGACGCAATTGCTCAAACTCCGCGCACTATGCCTATCGAAGGGACTGAGGGGCAAACTCCCTCAAGAACATCTCTGAAAACTCACCCCATGTAAGTGAAGCTGACTCGGTTGGGCTGCCCAACTCATATGCCCTCACCATTGACAAGCCGCTCCTCTGAGCTAAGACGTGACAAAAGCAACCCCACTCGTCTCCACAGTACCCATAGTACAAAAAATGCGGTGATACTCCTCCAGGAAACCCTAGGCATCATATGTCGTCAATCCACTGAAGGTAGGAGGGTGGTACTTCAAGTCTGAGCTGTTCTTCCTCAGATGATGCTGCCCTAACCACAGGCTGAACTGGAACCACATGATGTGCTGCCATGACGCCTGGAAGCTGACCAACATGATCTTGCTGTTCTAGCCACGGGCATCATATGTCGTCAATCCACTGAAGGTAGGAGCGTGGTACTTCAAGTATGAGCTGTTCTTCCTCAGATGATGCTGCCCTAACCACGGGCTGAACTGGAACAACATGATGTGCTTCCATGACGCCTGGAAACTGACCAACATGATCTTCCTGCTCTAGAGTGTAGGCGGCGGGGGTCTGAGCTCATCCCCCGATCTGTGAAGTAGTTGTTGCACCCGAAATAAATTCCGCCTGAGTTAATGTACCAATCATACTCAAGAATTGTGCCCAGGTCTCCTGAAGTCCGGCGTAAATAAAATCGCCTTCGGTACCTGTCCCCCAACCAGAACTATTGGTGGCTCCTCAACGGCTACTCTGGTAGGTGTCCTAACTGCGGCGCGTGCCTCTTGTCGACCTCTGCCTCTGCGCCTAGCGACATCTGGAACGGGGTAACATCATCAGGAACCATAACTCGTATCTTCACCATCTGTGAGGAAATGGGAGGATAAATTTAAAATTTCAAGATCAAAGAACACGCACGATGGGAATGAAGGAACTGAAATTGTCCTAATAGTTTCGTAGCCTCTCGAAGATAACTACAGACGTCTCTGTGCCGATCCGAAAGACTCTACTAAACTCGCTTATGAATCGTAGCACCTATGAACCCAGAGCTCTGATACCAACTTGTCACGACCCAATTTTCCACAATTGGGTATCGTGATGGCACCTAGTCTTAAGGACTAGGTAAGCCTAATATTAAATTAACATAAAACATAATATCAAAACTTTTAAATGCTTTTTGAAATAAATCTCTATATATTGCACAATTTCCCAAAACCCGGTGAGTACAATTCATAAGATTTAAGGAATTTAGACTAAAATTTCTAATTTCCAATGTTCGGAAATAAGTACAATAGCGTATGAACCAAAATATAAGACGCTGACTCTGAAACCCGCGAACGCTGTAGCGGATTTTACCTGGAGTCTCCACAACAGCAACCGCACTGCTAACAATTAATCGACCGGCTATACGAAACCTAGAATCTGCACAAAAATGTGCAGAACAGTAGTATGAGCACACCACAGCGGTGCCCACTAAGTATCAAGACTAACCTCGGTGAAATAGTGACGAGGACTAGTCAAGACACCCACTAGTCCGATAAACTAAACAGACATAAATATATGAATGAAAGAACATGACATCTATCTAATGACTACACAATATAATTAACAACATAACAAGTACAAAATAGAAGTAAAATACAACAAATAACAATGGAATATCATAATAATACACAGAAGAATGGACTGGAACACAACCCGAAAACCGGAAACCACAATACGGTAAGAACGAGTAGTAGTTCAGCACTGCAATAATTTCTACATCAGGCCTTAGCCAACAACTCCAATAAATTTGTCAAATCTTCGAGTGTAACCTTTCAGCTGCAAGTTTATATTGAAAACTTTAAAATATAATTATTTCAAATCAAAAATTCCTTTGAAAGATACTTCCTCCGAATATATATATATATATATATATATATATATATATATATATATATATATACTTTGCAGAAAGAAAATCTTTCAACGTAATTCCTTCAAGATAAACGCTTTTCAAATATACTTATCCAATAAATGTCTTTCAATAGAGTTTCCTTCAAGATAAATACTTTTCAAATAATATCGTTTGAACATAGTTTCTTCAAGATAATCTATCAGGATTCCGTCTCGTTGTTAAGAATTAGTCATGCGGTACAAGGGGGGATCTCCAAGAATACAGTTGTAGTCCCCAAAAGTAAATATGCAGTGCTGGGGGGATCTCCCAGAATACGTCCGTAGTCACCAAAAGTAAATATGCAGTGCTGGGGGGATCTCCCAGAATACGTCTGTAATTCCCAATTTAAATATGCAGTACAGGGGGGATCTCCTAGAATACGTCTGTTGTCCCCAATTTAAATATTCAATGCAATCAACAAGGATGACCACTATAACACGACAAAAGACATCGTACATTGCCACAACGAGTACAAAAGCAACTAATGATAGAAACGCAATGTACGACGAGAAAATCAATACAAGAACATAAATCACAAGAACGATAGAACTCATTCACAAGGAATAACCACTGAAAAATAAATACGAAGCGTAAAGAAAAACAGCTTAACCAGAGAGAAACAAGACGTAACAATGAATCTACAATATTCAAGTCAATAATAAAAAGCCAAACACAAATAAATAAATTCCAAGTAAAGGCAAGTCGCTAAGATATAGGTTATCCAAATTCCTTTTAAGGTTGAGCAATTACACTAGAGATTTTTCGACAATTCAAGTAAGGAGAAACCGCAAAAGGTAATAATAACTCCAATTAATGCTAAACACTTATAGGGTGAGATAATACTAATTTCAATTTAATAGGCAGTTTATGAAGAAGAATGTGGCATGATGGTAGAAGAGGTAAAATCTTCAGTTAAGTCAATTGAGATCAAACAAACAACAAAGGGAATCTAAAGGCGAGTAATTCCAATTTAAGCAGGAAGAGATGAAACTAGCAATCAAGAACTCAGTCATAAAAATTACAACTTCAAACATAGGGAATATAAGGACCAAAGAAACCTAAAGGCCAACCTCCTACAAATAAGTCCGAGTACGCACTCGTCGCCCCGCGTACACGGGCTACAATCAACATAGAAGACTCAAATACTAAGGGGTAATTTTTCCACACAAGGTTAGGCAAGATACTTACCTCAAAAATGACAACCCGGTACTCAAAAATGGACTTCTAGGGTGAAAAGGCCTCTGGACGGCTCAAATCCAACTAGAACAACTTAAAAATACACATAAAACTTATAAGGAACTATTTCGGGTAATAATGTTTCGATCTTTATAAAAATCTAAAACTCGACACAAAAGTCGACCCCCGGGCCCGCCTCTCGGAACCCATCAAATTTTACGAAATCCGAATACCCATTCTAATATGAGTTCAACCATACAACAATTACCAACTCCGATACCATTTCGTCTCTCAAATCATGAAATTACATTTTGAAAATTTTCTTCAAAAACCAACATTTTCCCTAACTAAAAACACAATTTAAATGATAAAAACAAGGACTAATTCATGAAATATATTTAATTCTAAGTGGAGAATACTAACCCAATCGAATTGGTTGAAAACCCCACCAAGAATCACCAAGAACCGAGCTCTAAAATTCAAAATATTATAAAAATGGTGAAACCCTCGATTTCGAAAACTTATATTCTGCCCAGATCCTTAAGCATCGCGATCGCGGGAGAAGAAATGTGATCGCGAAAAGGAAATGGCCACTTCCCAAAAGTGTACACGTGATCGCGAGGGCTAATATGCGATCACAGAAGAGGAAGAGGAAAGGCCTACACGAATGCATGGAGAAACTGGCGAACGCGAAGAAGGAATAACCTATATCCCCAACCCCTAATTTTCTACTACGCGAATGCAAGGGAGGATACACGAACGCGATGAAGAAGAATATAGTCCATCGCGATCACGAGTGGTGATAAGAGAACGCGGAGAAGAAAATTTGCGTGGGTCGACAGAACACTACGCGATCGCGGCTATTCCTATGTGATCGCATAGAAGGAAAAACTAGAAGATAGAACAGCAGTGAACATAAAAGGAAATTGACCTGAAGCCCATCCGAAACACACCCGAGGCCCCCGAGACCCCGTATAAACACACGAATAAGTCATATAACCTAACAGGAACTCACTCGAGGTTAACAACGCTGAAACGATGAATCAAACCATAATTCGAACTTATGAACTTTCAAATCTTCAAATTTCTAAATTCGTGCCGAAACCTATTAATTCAACCCGGAATGACGCCGAACTTTGCAGACAAGTCCCAATTGACATCCTGGAGCTACTCCAACTCTCAAAATCACATCTTGACCCCGATATCCCAAAAGGTCAATTGTGGTGAAAATTCTCCATTTCCCAAACTTCAAATTTTCCAACTTTCGTCGAATTACCTCAAATTACTCTACAGACCTCCAAATAAAATTTCGTACGCGCGGCTAAGTACAAAATCACCATACAGAGCTGTTGACATTATCCAAAACTCATTCCGAGGCTGTTTACACAAATGTATAACCTCCGGTCAAATCTCACTTCTTAAGCTCCCAAAATTAGAATCGTTCTTCCATTTCGACTCCAGACCATCGAGTAACTGAATCTAACCATGCATGAAGGTTGGTATACACAATGTGAAGCTGTTCATGACCTTACGCCACTGAACAAAGCTTAAATTCTCAAAACAAATGGTCGGGTCGTTACATCCCTTAGGACCTGTACTTACAGTAACAAAACTTCCTCGGGACCGGGAACCGTCCTGAGGCTAGTTAGGCTTAGATGATTCCTTGGAGTTCATCGATATAATAACTGAGATCCTCGAGATTGGGTACCATCTCAAGGTTAGGCTGGTTTGGGTGTCTGCTTAGAGCCCATGATCATAGCGTTAGGGGGTCCTCGAGATCGGGTACCGTCTCGAGGTTCAACATACACTGAAGACTCCTTAGAGCACACAGTAATGATAGCTGAGACCCTCGACATCGGGTACCATATCGAGGTTTAATTGATATTGGTGGCTCCTAAGAGGTCATAATTGTGATAGCAGAGATCCCCGAGATAGGGTACCATCTCGAGGTCAGATTGACACAGGGACCTCGAGCCCTTGGACTGCGTCATTCATATGACATGACCTGTGAAGTGATCGAGGTAGTCCCACTGGTTCACTTGCATGGTCGGAATTAATTGGCCTTCAAAGTAGGCGAACACTCGTCACTTGCTCTATAGATACATTCAGTTTCTTATTTGAAGACTTTGCTGCTCTGAGCAATTGTCTTCTTTATAAAGTCATTCTTTCTTGCAGCAACCCTTTCTCCATTTCAATTCAAAGCTTTCTCCTAAGCTTTCATTTCCCTCTCCTTGTGCCAGAGTATTTATGGCCATTGTGTCAAAATCCGCTTTCCAAGAAGAGGAAAGTTTTGCCTCTGCTTCTTGCCAGGTCGATAATACACCACCGATGTTAGGCAAACAAACTTCGAGCTTCCTCGTCTCGAGGAGGGACTTGCGTCAGATTAACCTCCCAGTGTTAGGGGCCATTGGTAGCACGCGCCGGGGTTTATTCCTCCAATAAGGGAAAGACACCTCGAGGTTGTGAGGAGAGATTGAGGATGGGGAGAAGAGGTGGTACTACATGTACCTTCCCCGGAAGAGGGTATCACGACCAATGTAAAGGGATTTTTGATCATATGCATGTATCCCTTTACGTTGGCCCCCCTCGACAGAGTCGTGCTAGACCTTTGCAGGATGTATCGGGTTACCCTTGCACAGGTTCACCCGTCGTTGTAGTATAGTGGTAAGCATTCCTGGCTGTCACGCGGGTGACCCGGGTTTGATCCCCGGCAACAACGCCAAAAAGTGATCGTCGCCCACCTATACCACTAAAGAGTAGCAAGGAAGGGGTCGAAGCAGCTTTTACCCGAACGGGTCGGGATCGATTTCCACAAGGAGCTATGTAAATGGGAGTTGAGTGTCTAATTGACCTAATGGTATTTCATGTTCTTAATTACACTTGTCATCATAAAGGTTTGTGATTATACTAAGTTTCAAACTAAAAAGACTATTATCTAGCTAGCTATGATCTTTTTGTGGATTATCTCAATTAATAAAAAGCACTAGGATTACAACTTACTCCTAGGCGAGTGACTAATGGGATCTAAAATCGAGGATAACCTTGTGAATTGTGGGTGAATGACATAACCTCATGCTAATGTTCTCACCCAATACCTCACGGTGATTTGGGTGACTTTTCCTGAATTGGCCTTCTCAAGCATAATTGGGTGTTTCAATAAATAAAATGAAATGGCTCAAGTCGGGTGTAGCTATCTCTAGCATCCTCCCTTTACTGGGGCTATCAATCTCTTGATGTCACCCCAATACCTTGTTAGCCTAATTACCTAGACTTGGGTCATCTTTCTTAAGAGTAACCCTAGTCATGAAGGCATGAAATAGTGTTTGCAATCGCTAAATGTGAGAATTATACATAAATTAGACTAAAAATCAAACACCCATACATAAAATCATCCTAAAATGGAAGACCCATTAGTTACCCACAATAGGGTTGGGTCACAACCCTAGCTTAAGGTTCTAGCTGCTCATAATTGAAGAAGAAACTAAAATAGATGATGAAATTAAACTCATAAATGTAAATTACAAGATAGAAACTGAAGAACTATTGTAAGAACTAGGCTAAAATGACTCAAAACAGACAAAAACTACTATTCACGTGTTCCTCCTAACAGCTGATACCATAAAAAATGAGAAAAGATGTATTTATACTAGGCTAAAAATACCGGAGAAAATTTCCCCTACGGAGATTTCGCTACTAGCGTATTTCTGAGCGTTGCGGCAGATTGGCTTCCACTGTAGCAGAATAATGGCCGCTGCAGCGGTCTTGGACCTTGAATACTCTATGATTATCCATTCCGCTCCCAGCGGAATACTGAAGCGCTGCAGCGGTGGCTAAAATGCGGCAGCGGAAAAGTGCCGCTGACCGCGAAAGTATGAAACCCAGTCTGCCTGAATCTCTGAAGTTTAACAAAACGCTCCCAGTGTAATATTGGACGCTGCAATGGTAAAGAGACTGTTGCAACAGGAAAATAACGCGGTCAGCGGTGAGCATTACCTAAAAAATCATCTCTCTGAAGTTTGGCAGAAGGGCAGCAGTTGGAAATTCGCTGCACAGTGACAAACGCTACAGCGGAATAGTGAACGCTGCAACGGTTCTGCTGGGTACTGAGACAATGCAAGTTTTGCTCCTTTTTGAGTTCTTTTAGATCAATATTCACAATTCAACTCAATTCCTTCAATTTGAACAACATGCATCAAAATGTGAGAGTATTTTAGTCAAATAGTCTTTAAAACCTAAGAAAATGGGAGTAAATAGTAAGCACATATCACTAGTTATCAACTCCCCCTAACTTAAGTCTTTGCTTTTCCTCAAGCAAACAAAATAACTCCCACTTCCGTAACAAGAAAAGAGAAAGTATTTCAGCCATTAAGATGTTATTTCATCAAGCTTCAATTGGGACTAACAATTACCCTCAACACAAATGCATTATTGACAACATTATGCAATAATTTTATAGCTCACTAGATCTAATGTGAGACCAAAGCTTCAAGAGTTGACTCAAGTCGTCAAAGAGCTTCTCTCTTTCACCTTAATCACTATTGATCCTAGACTCTTTCTCCTCTACTCTCCATAGGTTTTCCTCACCATAAAGAATGAACTCTTAGAATTAGGTTTATCATGAGGTGCTCTCTTCACTCTCAAAAGAATGCCTCAAGTCCGGCCTTAAGTACCATAGGCTTGCCCCTCGTGTAAATCACCACTAATGTAAGCTCACTCAACTTGAGATCCTATAGAGCTTTGTCGGGATGTAATGGAGGCTTTTTGGATCAAATTTTGTCATGATGAACTTTGGTAGCACATCTCCCCTTAAGCACTCAAATTTTTCACATTTTTGCACATGTTTTTCTTGACTCTTTAAGTCGCACATTTTCCTTGGGGAACATAGAGAGACTCATTGTCGCTCTTTCTTTTACTTGGGGCACATTTTCCTCCCTTTTTATTTCTCTTTCATCATTCGAAACCCTTTTTCAACTTTTTGCTTTTCCTTTCAACCATCTTCCTTTTCTTTTTTGTTCATTTTGCTTTTCAACCTTTTCTTTGGCCCTTTTTCTTTTATTACAAAGCCTTTCATCACTATGAATTTCCTCGCTCTCCCTCCAACTTATGATTTTTGCCTATTATTCATCAAGAGTGCTCAAGGAAAAAAAATGGGTGCCAAGAGATGGTCATTACAGAACGAATAAAGGTTCACAATGTGATTTTTTGAACAAATCGGCTCAGGCTCAAAAGGGGTTGACTAGGGATCTTGTTAAGGTAGGCTATGGAAGTCTTTCAATTTCAGTAGGAAATCAAGGAAGGCCTATGATTGTATTGGTAAAAAAGATCTTCACACATGTAACAAATGTGGTGACTCAGCAATCTATGTGGAGTAATGAAAACACGACAAATGGACAGCACTCTATGAAGAGATACGAGGAAAAGAGGCACAAAATAGCACACCCACGGGGTAATTAGCTACGGGAATCACAACCTGATTGAGAAGATGAAGAGACACGATCAAATTAAATCCGGGCAGACTAAAGGGAAAATTCGGAGATCTTCAATTAATGAGCCAGACGTTACACGACCTTCATGCAATAGTTACGGTTAATCATTGTAACGTTACGTTAATGCCATTATTAGTCATTAATGCTCAATCACTGAAAAGGGTAGACGTTATATTAAGAAATTCCCTATATAAGGGAGTAAAATATAACTTGTAGGACACATTCAAACTACTACTGCAATACACTTACATTTTTGTGCATCTTATTACTTTCCATTTACAAGTTTATTCACAATTACTAGTTTATTCTTTGGTTATCAGAAACCCGTGTTCTTCTTAAAATAGCTTTGAGCAAAGAATCCAATTTTTGGTTAAACAATTGGTTTCGTTATCGAAAATATGATAATCTTTGTTTACTATCAAATTACATCATTTGAATTATGTCGAACGCCAATGACAATAATCAACAGAGAATTGGAACTCCAGTTCCATCACCTTTAGGAACCCCACGGGGCTCAAGGGAGAATTCCCCAGACAGATCCACGACTCAAAACAATAATAACAATGCAAATGAACAAACAGGAGAACAAGATCAGGTGAAGCAAATGGTTGGTGAGTACGTGACTCAAGCTCTACAAGATTTTATGAGAGGATTACCAACTGCATCACCTGCGCCATCTCCTAACAACACCCCAACAATGGAAAACCCACAATCTGGGTTAGCAAACTCAAGAAGCGGAGGCGCTCTAAACGAATCCCTCGAAACAAGACCAAGTATGTCCAATAACCCAGAGTTACAGTCTTTATTACTAACCTTGCAGAAATAGTTGAAGGAACAAAACAATCGAATCAAACAAATTACTGGAGTACCACCTCTTATCAAACGCATTGACGTTCATAGATATCCTCAACAACCTTGGAAACCAAGTGCAGCGCCCCTGCCTATTTCCAAGAAATTCAAAATCCATGATGTTCCTATATGACGGGACAACTGACCCACGCGACATGTGACTGCTCTTACCACCGGAGTGAAGGGCAATGACTTGACAAAGCAAGAAATTGAGTCAGTCTTAGTTAAGAAGTTTGGAGAAACACCTACCAAAGTAGCGTTAACCTGATATTCTCTTCTCCCTTAAAATTCTATTGATTATTTTGCTAAGCTTGCAGATTATTTTATAAAAGCGCATTCCGGTGAGCAAAAAGCCGAAAAAAGAATGGAGGACATATTTAAAATAAAACAAGGAGACACGAAGCTACTTCGTTAATTTGTAGACAGGCTTCAACGAGAAAGGATGCTGCTACCAAGGGTACCTGACAATTGGGAAGCCATGGCATTTACAAGCAATTTAAATGATAAAAGCTCAGAAGCCACAAAAAGACTCAAGGAAAGTCTGAGAGAATTCGCAGCTACGACATGGAACGATGTCTATAACAGGTATAGTACCAAGTTACGTATAGAAGAGGAGACCATCGCCCAATCAAGGGCTGAATATCGCACTTGCTCCAGATGCTCTGAGCTAGAAAACAAAACAGGTAAAAATAGGTACGAGCCTTATATGGGGCCTTCGGGACGAGAAAATTGTCCCAGGTTTGAAAACGCCAGGTCAGAATAAAGACCATCAAACAGAGATACGAGTTCATCCTCATCAAGATCCAGAAAGGATCGCAATGAACGAAGCAGAGGTAGAACAAGAGTTGGAAACCACAACTTCAATGTAAGTACTTCTGAACTAATCACAATATTGAGAAATATGGGCGATAAAGTTCGATTGCCCAAAGAAATAAGGTCAAACCCAAATAGAAGGAATACAGACTTCTGGTGTGAATTTCATAACGATCACGGACACAGAATTTTGGATTGCAGATTTTTTGCAAGGTGAAGTAGAGCAATTATTAAAACAGGCTATCTAACAGAATTGTTTAATGAAAACGGTAAGCAGGCATATATGAAGAACATGCAGGAGCCCCCAAAACAATCATCTCTAAAACGAATGGTCAACGTGATATATGGAGGTGAGGAGGTGAACGGAGTAATCTGCAAAAGAACCACAAAATTCACAATTACACACGGGAAGCGGATTTGTGAAGACTTGGAAGAAGATATCATTCGATGATGAAGATATCAACGGATTAATGCTTCCACACAATGACACATTGGTAATATACCTACTTATACATGACACTAACGTAAAAAGAGTGTTGATCGATCCATGTAGCTTAGTCAACATCATTTTGTAGAGAGTTGTGGAAGAAACGCTAATGAAAGATCATGTAATCCCAAAAGCTTGAGCCTTATCTGGGTTTGACAACTCTACGGTAATAACAAAAGGGGAGATTGAACTTAGCACCTATGAAGAAGGAGTAATAAAAAATACTCGATTCCAAGTCATTGATACTGACATGGCCTACAACGTAATCATGGGGAGGCCATGGATACATGACATGAAGGCAGTACCATCTACCTTGTATCAGGTAATTAAATTCCCTTATTAATGGGGAATTCAATAGATTCGAGGCGATCAACAAACCTCAAGGAATATAAATTCTTTGGGACACTATGCTAATAAAGAGGAGGAGTAAGCAGAAAAATCAAAAGGCACGGAGAAAACTGTTGCTCAAACAGGTACGGAAGAAATTATTTCCCAAACGGGTATGGAAGGAACTATTATTAAAACATGAACAAATAGTCACGAGAAGATGAATCATGTCACCACGGGAGGTGAATCAAACAGTGCAGACATGGATTCTAGACCTGATGTCATTCAAGAGCCAGAAGATTATGAACACATCAAAACAACCATGGAAGAACTCGAAGCTGTTCCATTGTCTGAACAAAAGCCTGAACAGAAAGTTCACATAGGCACGAGGCTAAGTCCCAACGGAAAAGGTAAGTTAATTGATTATTTGAAAGCTAATGTAGATAGCTTTGCATGGTCCCATTCAGACATGACAGGTATCCCGCCGGAAGTGATGACTAATAAGCTAAATGAAGATCCATCCTATATACCTGTCAAGGAAAAGAAAAGAAAGCAGGGACCATTCAAGAACCAAGTGATTGACGAAGAGGTATGAAAACTCTTGCAAATTGGTTCAATACATGAGGTAAAGTACCTTAATTGGTTAGCCAATACTGTGGTGGTTACAAAAAAAGAATGGTAAATGGAGAGTATGCATAGATTGTAGGGATTTAAATAAAGCATGCCCTAAAGATTCATTTCCATTGCCCCACATAGATCAAAATTGATGCCACTGCAGGTCATGAATTGTTAAGCTTTCTAGATGCATACTTTGGTTATAATCAGATCAAAATGGATCCCTCAGACGAGGAAACAACTTCCTTTATTACAAACAGGGGGACTTATTGCTACAAACTCATGCCTTTTGGCCTGAAAAATGTTGGAGCCACGTACCAAAGGCTTGTGACCAAGATGTTGCAGGAACATCTGGGAAAAATGATAGAAGTTTATATCGATGACATGTTGGTGAAATTAACATAAGCATAAGAACATTTCCAGCATCTTTTAAATACCTTCGAAATTTTACGCACGTATAATATGAAACTAATCCAAAAACATGCGCCTTTGGCGTAGAATCAGTTAAGTTTTTGGGTTTCCTCGTGTAAAATAGAGAAATAGAAGTAAATATTGCTCAAATTAAAGCTATCGAGGAAATACCTATTATACTTACAAATGAAAAAGAAGTTCAAAGACTAACAGGTAGAATTGAAGCCCTGGAAAGATTTATTTCCAAGTCCTCAGAGAAAAGTTTTAAATTCTTTTAAATTCTTAAAAAGTAGAACAATTCGAATGGACTGAGGAATGTCAACATGCTCTCAAAGATCTGAAGGCCTACCTATCAAAACCCACGCTGCTATCAAAGCCAAAAGAGGGGGAAAGGCTGTATGTCTATCTTGCCGTCGCAGAAATTGTCGTAAGTGCAGTACTGGCATGGGAAGACAAAGGTAAACAATCACCAATTTACTATGTAAGTAAGTCTTTGTTGAATGCTGAAACTAGATACCCACATCTAGAAAAACTTGCCTTAGCTCTAATTATGGCAGCCAGAAAGTTAAGACCATATTTTCAATGTCATCCAATCACTGTTGTAACCTCATACCCATTGAGAAATATATTTCATAAGCAAGAATTATCGGAAAGGCTAGCTAAATGGGCTATAGAATTAAGCGAGCATGACATAATATACTAGCCTAGGACTTCAATAAAGTCTCAAATTCTAGCTGATTTTGTCGCTGATTTTAATAATAGCATTGTCCCTGAAGTGGAAAAAGAGTTACAACTCTTTAACGGATCTAATCCGGGTATTTAGACCCTATTTACTGGCGGCTCATCTAATGTAAAAGGAGCCAACTTAGGCATAGTCTTAATATCACCCACGGGTGAAAAGACACGACAAGCTATTAATTGTTATCCTATAACTAACAATGAAGCGGAGTATGAAGCTGTCATTGCAGGACTTGAACTGGTACGAGAACTCTCAATCGAGCAGATCGTGATCAAAAGCGATTCTCAACTGGTAGTGAACCAGATGTAGGGGACTTATATTTCTAGGGAGACTCGAATGCAACAATAGCCGGAAAATGCACGAGATCTTGTAAGACAATTCAAATCATGGAAGGTTATGCAAATACCTAGAGAGGAAAATGCAGAAGCGGATGCATTAGCTAACCTCGCAGCAGTTACAGAAGTGACAAATAAAGACAATGCAGTTGTCGTTCACTTGTTTCATTCAGAAATTGACCAGGACAAAAATGAGGTAACATTTAACAATTTAACCTAGGTTTTTTGCAGAATGGTACCGTACCTAAAGATAAAAAAGCAACTCAAGCACTTCGCAGAAAAGCTGCACGGTACTGCATCATTCACAATTCTTTATACCGTACGGAGGTCCCTTAGAAAAATGCCTTGGACCCAATCAAACGGAATTCGTGATGAGGGAAATCCACGAAGGGCACTGTGGAAATCATGCAGGAGCAAGATCCTTAGTCAAAACCCTAATCAGAGTAGGGTACTGTTGGCCCAAAATGGAAGAAGAGGCCGAGGGTTTCGTAGCTAACTGCGGCAAATGCCAACGATTTGATAACAACATGTATCGACCAGTAGAGCTACTGCACCCAGTGATATCACCATGGCCATTCATGAAATGGGGCATGGACATAGTGGGACCCCTTCCCGCAACCAAAGGAAAGGTATGGTTCTTTCTTGTGTTAACTGACTTTCACAAAATGGGTAGAAGCAGAAGCTTTTAAATAGGTGAGAGAGAAAGAAGTGAAGATCTTAATATGTCGAAACATTATATGCCGCTTTGGAATATCGAAGCAAATCGTATGTGATAATGGCTCGCAGATCATAGGCTCGCAGATCACAGAATTCTTCGAAAGCTGGCAAATAAAATGAATCACTTCGTCACCATATCACCCCGTGGATAATGGACAAGCCGAATTAACTAACAATGTCATCGTCAACCACCTAAAGAAAAGGTTGGAAAAGGCAAAGGGAAATTGGCTTGATGAGCTACCAGCAGTATTATGGGCTCACAGAACAACTCAAAAAACTGCCACGGGAGAAACTCTTTTCGCACTTGTTTACGATGCATAGGATCTGATATCGGTGGAGATTGTCGAACCACGCACAAGGTTTACAACAACCACGGAGGAAGCAAACAACGATGAGTTAAGAACCAATTTGGACTTGCTCGAGCAAAGAAGAAAAGATACACTAATACGAATGGCAGCTCAAAAACAAATCATAGAATGATATTACAACAAAAAAGCTCATCTCAGATATTTCAAAATTGGGGACTTCGTACTTAAGAAAGAACTTCAATCCACGAAGGAAGCTGGTTTAGGGAAGCTAAGTCAAAATTGGAAAGGACCCTAAAAAGTCCATGGCATTGCTGGGAAATGTGCTTATGAGCTGGAAGCTATGGACGGCAGGATCTTACCAACCAGTTGGAATGCCGTTCATTTAAAGAACTATTACTTCTAAGTGAAAGGAATACCCCCGGTCAGGTATCATTACGTTTGATTTTATATTTAAATAGTTAAAATTTTACTAACCATTTTAGATGATAGGCAAAAAGCTAACCCATCACCAGATGATGATATTAGACCTGCAAAGACGTGAGGAAGTAACTGAATTCCCGGTCTAGGGTTACACTTTTTGATGGACGTTTTAAAAGGTTAAGCAGTCATCATCTAAAAACTATATACCTTCGAGTCCCGTACGTTTTTCCTTTTCAGGAAAAGGACCACTGTCACGACCCAGAATCCCAATCTGGGTCGTGATGGCGCCCAACGACGGGGTTAGGCAAGACAACACAAATTACACTAAGTGTTACCCTTCCCATCTAATTAAACAAGTCAACATTTACAAATTATAAACAATTAAACATGATGATAGATTGACATGGACATAAAGCATATGTATGCCTGTACAACCCAAACCCAAAATATATATACAGTACGCGTGTGTGCCAGGAACTAGTGTCACGAGTGTCATGGGCAACTACTGAATATACAATGACTACAATATATACAGAGTCTCAGTCTGAATGAAATGGATAGGGAATATAATAAAAGAACTCCAAGGTGTTGCTAGGAAGTCGCCGGGAATGCAGCTCACCGTGAAGTATGACCACGCTATCAATATCTAGCACCGGCCTGATAATCAGACGTACCAGCCTCCGGACCTGTACAGTCAAGTACAGAAAGGAAAAGAAAGTGCAGCATGAGTACATATATATAAATATGTACCCAGTGAGTATCCCGTCTAAACTCGAAGAAGTAGTGACGAGAGGTCGACTAGATACTCACTAAGGTCCAGCAACATAATATAGAATGAGATAAGGCTAAAGCAATAGGCATGCGAAACAATAAACAACAAGTATATGAACACATAATGTAACGCAAGTAAGAACACCAAGTACCAATTCCTCTTAATCAACAATACCTTGCCAATATTGTCATATGTGATCCAGACTCAAGTGTACATATACCGAGACGGACAAGACAACCGGCCGGAGTCATAAGGTAGGTCATAAGGACTGAGGTCATAAGCTCCCCACGATCGCGCATCATGCCTGCGACTCGTGTGATGAATCGATAGTAATAAGCTCCCCACGATCGTGCATCATGCATGCGACTCGTGTGCTGACTCAATAGTAATAGTATTCATATGTAGGTACCTACGGGTGCCGACTCGATCGTGAACTCAACAAGATTGTGTCAATATCATATCACTGATAGCCAATTAGGATTTACATGATCATATTTTTACCTCTCCCATGTCATTTCAACAATAAACACAATTTATAATACATACAATGGTTCAAATAAGGCACGAAATGGCATGCTCGTGGATCCTACGACTACCCGACATAGTAATATAGTCGCCATGTACGGACTCTCGTAACTTGGTACGTATGCGGCCCCCTCAACATGTACACATAGCAAACAAGGAACCTACGGGGACATTTCCCCCTTACAAGTTTGGAATGGAGACTCACCTCGTGACGATATCACCCCTCAGATCAAGGATTCGCCCGAATCTCCGAAATTCACCCTCGACGGCTCGCAACTAACCAAACATGGTATAATTGAATTAATTTAGGTTCCAAGAATAAGAATTAACAAGAAGTCCTAAAATAAGCATTCTCGACCACTTCCGGAATTTCGACCCCAGGCCCACACGTTTTGATTTCGAAAATTCTTGAAGGAGTCACCTACCTGAAGTCTAAGGATCGAAGTTATGTGATTTATACAAGGATTCATAGCCTCAAATGAATAATTCACCAATTTATTCAAAGCCCTAGAATTTCTATACAAATTTTATTATTTTTTATTCTTTAGGAATTAAACCCGTTTAATTCTATGCATAGTAGTGAAAAATAGAAGAGAATTACTTACCTCTACAGTGGGTGGTCGTGGGAGGTGTTGCTCAAACTTGGATGCTCTCTAATGGAGGTTGATGGTGGATAAATCTGAAGAAAACCCGTATTTTTGGACATTTAAACTGGCTGGCAACAAGGATTTCCGCACCTGCGACCTTGGGACCGCTGGTGCGGTCTCCCACCTGCGAGAATATCATCTCCCCTACGGAAAAGGGCCTGGGACCCTGGGCATCGCACCTGCGGAGAAGGAGTCCGCACCAGCGGTCCCGTTCCTGCGAAAGAAAGGCCACGCCTGTGATGAGGGTCAAACCTGCGAAGGCCGGACCGTAGGTGCGGACTCGCACCTGCGACTGAGAGACCGCAGGTGCGGTCACACCAGAAATAGCTTCACCAGCAATGTGTTTGCTGGTTTTTGGCCTTGTGCAGGGTCCGGGAGGTTCCTGGTCCCACCCGAGCCCCTGTCAAAACATACCAGCAGGTCCCAAATAATTATACGGACTTTCTCGAGCCTACGGAACACTCATAACATCGCTAAAACTCAAAATCCCCCTCCAAAAACCCCTGAAATCATAACTTAATAACTTTGAAATTTCTAGAATTCATTTCATTGCACCGAACGGGTCTATACTACTCAGAATGACCTCGTATTTTGCAGACAAGTCATAAATGACTATACGGAATCATTTCCGATCCCGTAATTCCGTTCGGACCTCGATAGCATAAAGTCCCGTTACAAGACAAAATCCAAACTTAAGGAAATCTTGATTTCCATTTTGGGCGCCGAAATGCCCCTGGGTCGTCAGAAACCCGAGCCGAACATACGCCCAAGTCCGAAATCATCATACGGAGCTACTGGAGCTGTCAGAACTTGATGTCGATGTCGTTTGCTCAAAATGTTGACCGAAGTCAAACTTGACCAAATAGGCCAACCTTAAGGAACCAAGTGTTCCTAAACCATTCAAATCATTTCCAAATCCCGAACCACCCGCTCCCGCAAGTCATAAAGCACGAGTAGCCTCTATGGAAGGTTTCATTTAAGGGAATGGGGTTGTAATACGCAAAACGACTGGATGTGTCGTCACATTCTCCCCCTCTTAAACAAACGTTCGTCCTCGAACGGGTCTAGAATTTTACCTGAAGTGCTGAAAAGCTGCGGATATATGCTCCGCATGTCCTCCTCGGACTCCCAAGTCGCCTCCTCGGCTGGCTAGCCCCTCCACTGAACCTTAACCGCAGAAACTGTCTTGGACCTCAACTGGCAGTCCTGTCTATCAATAATGGCCACTGGCTCCTCCTCGTAACTCAACTGCTCGTCCAACTGAATAGTGCTATAATCAATCACGTGAGAGAAGTCGGCGTGATACCTCTGAAGCATGGATACGTGGAAAACTGGATGAACACCTGATAAAGCTGGAGCTAAAGTAAGCTCATAAGGAAACTCTCCGACCCGCTTCAACACGTCGAAAGGACCAATAAACCTGGGGCTTAGCTTGCCTTTCTTCCCGAATCTCATGACGCCCTTCATCGGCGAAACCTTTAGCAGGACCTTGTCTCCCTCCATGAATGCTATATCACGCGCCCACTGATCCGCGTAGCTCTTCTGCCTAGACTGAGCTGTGCGAAGCCTCTTCTGAATCACCTTCACTCTCTCCAAGGCATCTCTCACCAGATCCGTGCTATATAACTTGGCCTCGCCAGGCTTAAACCACCCAATGGGAGAACGACATCGCCGACCATATAGAGCCTCAAATGGAGCCATCTCAATGTTGGACTGATAGCTATTATTGTACGCAAACTCCGCCAGAGGCAAGAACTAGTCTCACTGACCTCCAAAATCAATCACACAGGCCATGAGCATATCCTCTAATATCTGAACTGTACGCTCTGACTGGATATCAGTCTGAGGAAGAAATGCTGAACTGAGGTCTATCTAAGTGCCCATCTCACTGTGCAAAGCTCTCCAGAAGTGCGAGGTGAACTGAGGACCTCAATCTGAGATGATAGACACCGGCACACCATGCAGTCGGACAATCTCTCTCATGAAAATCTGAGCCAGCCTCTCTGAAGTATAAGTAGTAGCCACATGAATGAAATGCGCTGATTTGGTCAGTCTATCCACAATGAACCAAACCGCGTCGACCTTCCTCAATGTCCGAGGCAACCCAACTACAAAGTCCATAGTGATGCGCTCCCACTTCCACTCCGGAATGGGCATCTGCTGAAGTAGGCCCCCTGGCCTCTGATGCTCGTACTTGACCTGCTGATAATTAAGGCACCGAGCTACATACTGCACAATATCCTTCTTCATCCGCCTCCACCAGTAATGCTGCCTCATATCACGATACATATTCGTCGGCCCTGAATGAATAGAATACCTGGAACCGTGCGCCTCTGCTAGAATCCTCTCCCTCAGGCCATCAATATCAGGAACACACAATCTACCCTAGAGTCTCAGAACATCATCCTCGCCCAAGGTAACATCCTTGGCCCTACCATGGACCACGGTATCTCAAAGTTGTGCCAAACGCGGGTCATCAATCTGTCGAGCCTTGATCTCTCCCAATAACGAAGACTGAGAAACCACATGAGCTAGAACTCGACGAGGCTCAAAAAGATCCAATCTCACCAGGCGATTGGCCAAGGACTGAATGTCCAAGGCTAGAGGTCTCTCATCCGCTGCAATGTAAGCTAAACTGCCCATACTCGCTACTCTCCTGCTCAAAGCATCTGCCACTACATTTTCCTTGCTCGGGTGATACAGAATAGTAAGATCATAGTCTTTTAACAAGTCAAGCCATCTTCGCTGCCTCAAATTAAGGTCCTTCTGCTTAAATAAATGCTGCAAACAGCGATGGTCAGTGCAGATCTCACAAGACACGCCATATAAGTAATGTCGCCAAATCTTTAAAGCATGAACAATCGCTGTCAACTTCAAGTCGTGCACAGGATAGTTCTTCTCATGAACCTTTAGCTGGAGCGAAGAATAAGCAATAACTCTGCCATCCTGCATCAACACACACCCTAACCCAACGCGTGAAGCATCGCAATATACAGTATACAACCCCGACTCGGAAGGCAATGATATAATTGGAGCTAAGGTCAATGCTGATTTGAGCTTCTGAAAGATCGCCTCACAGTCGTTGGACCATCGAAACGGGGCATTCTTCTGAGTCAATATGGTCAATGAGGCTGCAATAGATTCAATATACAGCCTGAATACCCTGTTCATCAAATCCATACATGTTGTTGGGGCATTAGTCAAGCCAAAGGACATCACTAGAAACTCATAGTGACAATATCTGGTGCAGAATGCAGTCTTCGGAACGTCTGAAGCCTGAATCCTCAACAAGTGATAGCCTGACTTCAGATCAATCTTAGAGAACACACGAGCACCTTGTAGCCGATCAAACAAATCATCAATGCGCGGTAGAGGGTACTTATTCTTGATGCCCACTTTATTCAACTAGCGGTAATCAATGCACATCCACATGGACCCATCCTTCTTCTTCACAAATAAGACCGCAGCACCCCACGGAGACACATTTGGCCTGATGAATCCCTTGGCCAATAACTCCTCAAGCTGCTCTTTCAACTCTTTTAGCTCCTTAGGATCCATATGATACGGAGGAATGGAAATAGGTTGAGTATCTGGAGCCAAATCAATACAGAAGTCAATATCTCGATCTGGAGGCATGCCTGGAAGATCTGCAGGAAACATATCTGGAAACGCTAGAACAACCGGTACTGAATCAAGAGTAGGAGACTCGGTGGTGGTGTCCCGCACATAAGAAAGGTAAGACAAACACCTTTTCTCGACCATGTGCTGAGCCTTCATAAAAGAAATGACCCTGCTGAATGCACTAACTGAAGAACCCCTCCTCTCCAATCTCGACGACTTAGGCATGGCTGACGTAACCATCTTGGCATGGCAATCCAACACAGCAAGATAAGGAGATAGACAATCCATGCCCAAAATAACCTCGAAATCAACCATATCAAGCAATAACAGATCGGCCCTGGTCTCAAGCCCACAAAAAGCAATCACACAAGCTCGGTAGACCCGGTCTACCACTACAGAATCGCCCACTGGAGTGGACACATACAAATGAGAACCCAAGGACTCACAAGCAACATCTAGAGAATGGGCAAATAATGCTGAGATATATGAATATGTAGACCCTGGATCAAATAGAATTGAAGCCTCTCTACCACAGACTGAAATAATACCTGTAATCAAAGCGTCTAAGGCCACTGCGTCTGCCCTGGCCGGAATAGCATAGAACCTGGCTGTAGCACCTAATGAC
This sequence comes from Nicotiana undulata, assembly GCA_005239495.1. NCBI lineage: Eukaryota > Viridiplantae > Streptophyta > Magnoliopsida > Solanales > Solanaceae > Nicotiana > Nicotiana undulata. The sequence continues at coordinate 106,861 of ML298821.1, forward strand.
TGAGCTCCCCCAGGAAGAGATGGAGTTGAATGACCCCCTCCTGACTGGCCTCCCCCTCTAGGAAGGCCCCTACCAATCTGACCTCCACCCCTAGGTGGTCGAATTGCTGGTGCAGGACCCATAGGCTGGTAACTCTGCTGAACGGTCTTGCCCCTAAAGCGGGGGCAATCCCTCTTCACGTGGCCTAAGTCCCCACACTCGTAACATCTCAGATGTGACATACCCTGCTGGCCTGAAGAGTAAGAGTCCCGAATGGCTGGAGTGCAATGAGAATCATCTGTCACAGCACTGAAATAGGAACCGGAGGATCTCTGACGGCTAGAGTAACCACTTGATGGACTGTGAATGGCTGGAGGACGGTAGGAGCGCTCTGGCATGGCACTAAACTGAGGCCTCACTGAGACACCTCTGGGAGGAAATGGAGGTGCTGAATATGAAGGCCTACTGAACTAACCTCTGCCCTTAGCTGGAGCACCCCTGAAGTCACCTATGAATCTGGCCCTCTTATCCTGCTGACCCTGCTGACCTGACTGACCCTGCTCCTCGTACGGTAACCCTCGATTCGTCGAGCTATCTCGATTACCAGCTGAAATGGGGTACCCATCTCTACCTCTCTAGCCATGGAGGTCCTGATACCTGGATGTAAGCCTGCCACAAACCGTCGCACCCTCTTAGCATCAGTGGGCAATATCATAAGGGCATGGCGGGATAATTCTAAAAACCTCGCCTCATAGTCACTCACGGACATCTGTCCCTGCTCTAACCTCTCAAATAGACCCCGAAGCTCCTCCCTCTCAGACGGTGGAAGGTATCTGTCTAGAAATAGCTGTGTAAACTGCTCCCAAGTAATCGGTGGAGAACCAGCTGGCCTATCGAGCACATAAGCCTGCCACCATCTGCAAGCTCTGCCCTCTAACTGGAAAGTGGTGAAATCTACCCGTGTGACTCAAATATCCTCATATTGTGCAGTCTGTTCCTGCACCTGTCGATGAAATCCTGGGCATCCTCACCTTGCTCGCCCCCGAAGCCTGGAGGACGAAGTCTAGTCCATCTTTCTAGTAACTTCTGTTGGTCGCCCTCTTCAATGGGCCTGGGCTCTGGCTGTGCTACTATAGGCTGAACTCCAATCACGGGCGGTGTACCCAGAATAGGATGTGCTGCTGCCGGTCTTGTGGCATGAGCGGTAGGGGTCTGAACTCCCCCTCATACCTGAGAAGTATCAGGATCTGATGGAAGTATCCCTGCCTAGGACATAGTGTCCATAAACCTCAACATGCGGCCCATAACCTCTTGGAAGCCTGGCGCCGTCATAAAGTCTACTGGAGCAGGAGCAACTGGAGGCAACTCATCCTGCTCCTCAATAATAGGATCCTCAGGTGGTGCAACTAGTACGGCTCTGGGACGTCCTTGTCCTCTAACTCGGGCAGGTGCCCTACCCCTGCCCCCACCACGGCCTCCAGTGGCGGGGGTAGCGGCCTCTCCCGGATCAGGTACATGAGAAGCACGAGTCCTCACCATCTGTGAGAGAATAGAAGATCAATTTTGAGTACATCCTTGATTGCACGATAGGATATGAAAAAAGGAGTTTCTTAACACCCTAAAGCCTCCTGAAGATAAGTACAGACGTCTCCGTACTGATCCGCAAGACTCTACTGGATCTGCCTGTGACTCGTGAGACTACGTGAACCTAAATCTCTGATACCACGTTGTCACGACCCAGACTCCCAATCCGGGTCGTGGTGGCGCCCAACGACGGGGTTAGGGACGCCAGCACTGTCACGCCCCAAAATCGAGGGACGAGACCGACACCTAACCGGGTGATCCCAGTCAAGCGGACCTGGATTGCCTTTCCTTCCCAACGTATTACCCCGCGTTTATAATACACATTAGTTCAGATGAATTAGCCGATTTTAGTTTCAAAGTACGTCTTACAATATATCTCCATTGTTTCCTCTTTTAACATGCAAACGACTAATATTCAAACATACATAATACATACATAACTTTCCAACCTTATCCACGGTTCCGAGCACGTACTGTTACTACCCAAAAATCCATATATACAATACCCACATTGTGTCTACGGAGCCTCTACGAATACTAGGGATTTTACAAAACTTGCCGGTAACAAGGCCCCGACTATACCTTTAGAACATAAGCAAAAGAGGGTGGTATAATCCACACACGAGCCCGAGGAGAAGAGGGGCTCACCATAACTGCTGAGGAGATGAAGAGGAGGTACCACTAACGGCGGGCTGAGCTACCTGCTGCGGAACCACCTACATCCAAAAAAAAAATTTAGTGCCCCCCAGCAAAAGGGACGTTAGCACTGTGGAATAATACTAGTATGTATGAACAAACTTTACCCCAAGTACAATCAAGCAGTACACAGATAAGAGACAATTAATTGAATCCAACAAGCATTACATAGAAATCAAAATAACCAAAATCAAGAGTTTCACAAATTCCCCTTTTCTTTTCAACACCTCCATATTCAAGAGTCTCATAGATTTTCATTTCAATAGTGATAATGATCACATTCCATCCTTATTACCTCGGCCACCCTTATCACCTTCTCTCACCCTTATTACCTCGTCCACCCATTATTACTCAGTGTCGCGGCGTGCAACCCAATCCCACCGGACAATTAACAATCACCACCAATTTAAATCACAAGGATCTTCATCATGAAGAACATAAGTTCATATCAACCAACGAGTTAATCACAAAGATTCTCATCATCAAGGATATTTATTCATAACAGCCAAATAACCATATGGAATCATGGCCACAGAATTCTTTGTCCAACAGAGAATCATATACAGCATGCCATCAACATAAAGCTCTATTAATTATCCACGTTTCCTTTCCATTATTTACTACACAACATTTAGCACTTAGATGCATTCAACAATTGGATTCGTTATCATTTCTTTAGTTTGGTAGTACATCCTTTCATAGCGAGGTGTTCAACAGTTAACGAGCTTTGCACGTGGTAGAGTAAGCACAAGGAATCACCATTTTCACAACTTCACATAGCACGGGAGTATGGCAATCAGCTAAGACAATCAGAGAACAGAATATTACATCTCAACACATTAGAACGATCAATTCACATAATCTCAAACGAAGTACACATACCATATGCTCGAACACCAATGAGAAGATTCTACACGGGTTAGAAATTATCCATACATACCTGGAGTCGAGTTTCCCTTTTTAACTTTTACTCACAATCACCGAACTGACTGGTACCATCAATCTAGTTCACAATTAAACATATTCAACTCAGAATTGAAAGTCATGCATGCAATTCAGACTCTCTCTCAAGCATTTTGCCAAACACTAGGTGAACCCATTAGATTACCAACCCTATCTTAGTGAAGTTTACCCCAACCCACTCCTTCTTACTAGATTAACACCATTATTAAACATGCATGCAAGTTCTTAGTTAATATTTTCAAGAGTCAATCCATGCCAACCCTCTCTTTGTTTAAAATCAGAAAATTTATGGAAAAAGAGGATTGGGAACCCTTACCTGCTTGAATGGGGAAGAAGGAGATTACTCGAAATACCGGGCTTGAGAGACCTTGTAAATCACTTTAATGGAAGGACCACTTCCTCTCTCAAGAACTCTCCTTTCCTTCTCTCTATTTTGTTCAGAAATCTTGTTAAAATGAAAGGGGCCAAGGGTTAAATGAAACTGGGGTCGGGTATATAATTTTAAAAAAATAAAAGACCGTGTCGAATATGCGGTCAGGAATGCGATCGCATTCCTGACATGCGGTTCGCATATATGACCGCAAAATGGCCCCCAGGTGGGCCAAATTCTGAAAACATCCGGCCCAGGTATGCGACCACTATGTAGTTCGCATACACGTTATGCGATCGCATTATGCGTTGCATAACACCCCTTCAGTTGGGCAGTGATCTGCCCGTGTATGCGGCCACTATGCGGTCCGCATACACGTTATGTGATCGCATAGTGCATCGTATAACATCCAATTTCTGGAAAAATTAAGTTCTTCCAATTCCCGGGGTACTTTTACAAAAATCAAGGCCCGATTTAAGAGTTTCCTCAGAGATAACAACTCGGGAACTTATTCGGGCATTATTTTAAGCAAGAAATTTTACGGGTCTTTACATTCTCCCCCCCTTAAAAATCATTCGTCCTCGAATGAGGATTTTGGGAATCATTTGGTTTTTGAAAACATGATATGCAAACCTTCCCATTTACACTAACTCCGGTATTTTCAGAAAATTTCGCCAAAGTCTCCTTTGTATTTAGACCTATCCACCTGACAGAGTGCCCTAGAAACACATTTTCAAGCATCATTACACAAATTTTGTTTATCCCTGCAACTGGTATACCATTCATCACCTCAAAACTTGCACATATCCAATTACCTTGACAAATATATATGGCTCATCCTCCTTTCATCGCAATTTAGCATAAGACTCAATTAGTGGCACACAATTTGCACATAGCTTTGGGCCCTTTCAGTGTGCCCCATACATTTCAATCACCTCAATAGATCATAGACAATTTTTCTAACCATTACCAATCTACACTACTATTAATCACTTACTTAGCACATCTGTTTCACAAACTTTTTATTTGCTTTAAAGGTGGCACACCACCTAGTTAACAACTTTGTATACAGTTTTAGCACGCATTGGGAAGTTACAACAATAAGGCAATTAGGAGAGGAAAGAAAAATAGGGTGCCTTGGCACGAGTCTGAGTACAACATCAAATTGCCTTGGAACCATGATTCGCACGATCACTACTACACTTGCTCAAACAGATGGGGGTATTTTTCTTTCATTTCTTGCTCTGTTTCCCACGTGGCTTCCTCGACTCGTTGACTTCGCCACAACACTTTAACAGAAGCAATCTCTTTGTTTCTCAATCTATGGACCTGCCTATCAAGAATGGCAACCGAAACTTCTTCATATGACAATTCTTCACTAACCTCAATGGTATCAACTGGCACGATGACGGAAGGATCTCCAATTACCTTCTTCAACATAGATACGTGGAATACCGGGTTCACTAATGACATTTCAGGGGGAAATTCCAGCCTATACGCGACTTGTCCTATCCTTTGAGCGATATGATACGGCCCGACATACCTTGGGCTCAATTTCCCTTTCTTTCCAAACCGCACGACTCCCTTCATGGGAGATACTTTCAAGAATACCCAATCATCTACTTGAAACTCTAAATCTCTATGACGAACATCCGCATAGGATTTCTGACGACTCTGAGCAGTTTTCATCCTTTCCTGAATGACTCTAACTTTTTCCATAGCTTGGTGCACAAGATCTGGCCCTATCAATTCTGCCTCACCAACCTCAAACCATCCGATCGGAGATCTACATCTTCTTCCGTACAATGCCTCAAATGGGGCCATCTGAATACTAGCATGGAAGCTGTTATTGTATGCAAACTCTACAAGCGGCAAGTGATCATCCCAGCTACCCTTGAAATCCAAAACACAAGACCGAAACATATCCTCAAGCGTCTGAATAGTCCGCTCCGCTTGACCGTCCAACTGTGGGTGGAAAGCTGTGCTGAGATTTTCTTGAGTACCCAGACCTTGCTGAAATTTCCTCCAAAAGTTAGCTGTGAACTGGGCCCCTCGATCCGAGATAATAGAATCTGGAGTGCCATGAAGTCTGAATATTTCCTTGATATACAACTGAGCGTACTGTTCTGCAGTATCGGTGGACTTGACTGGCAATAAGTGACCTAATTTCGTGAGTCGATCCACTATCACCCAAATTGAGTCGAACTTGCGCTGAGTGCGAGGTAACCCTACTACGAAGTCCATGTTGATCATCTCCCATTTCCACATCGGTATTTCCATAAGCTGAGTCAGCCCACCGGGCCTCTGATGCTTGTCCTTCACCTTCTGACAATTAGAACATCCAGACACCAAGTCCGCCACAACCCTCTTCATGCCATTCCACCAATAAATCTCCTTGAGATCGTGATACATTTTCGTGGAACCTGGGTGAATAGAATACCTGGAGTTATGAGCCTCTGCCATTACCCTCTCCCGGAGGTTATCTACATCTGGAACACATATTCTCCCCTGACATCGCAAGACACCGTCATCATTGCCGAGTGAAAACGCTGAAGTCTTGTGATTTAAAATTGCTTCCCTCAATTGTGTTAATGCTGGGTCTCTGAATTGCTTTTCCTTGACTTCCGTTACAAGCGAAGACTCCACTCCATTTCTCACCACGACATTCCCCTCATCTGAGGTCGAAAGACAGACCCCAAGACTGGCCAACTGATGAACCTCTCGAGCCAAAGGCCTCTGACCAGCCCCTAAATGTGCTAAGCTACCCATGGATTTCCGACAAAGAGCGTCGGCTACCACATTCGCCTTTCCTGCATGGTACAAAATATTTATATATATAATATTTGAGAAACTCTAACCACCTTCGCTGCCTCAAATTCAACTCCTTCTGCTTGAATAGGTACTGAAGGCTCTTGTGGTTTGTGAACACATCCACATGGACCCCATAAAGATAATGCCGCCAAATTTTCAATGCCAACACAACCGCTGCGAGCTCCAAATCATGCGTCGGATAATTCTTCTAGTGATTCTTGAGTTGTCTTGAAGCATATGCTATAACTTTACCATGCTGCATCAACACACACCCCAAACCAACTCTCGACGCATCACAATAAACCACGAATTCCTCTTAACCTTCTGGCAAGGTTAACACCATTGTCGAAGTCAATCTCGACTTCAATTCTTGAAAACTCTTTTCGCAAACATCGGACCACTGAAACTTAACTACTTTCTGCGTCAGCTTAGTCAATGGGGAGGAAAAAGTAGAGAATCCCTCCACAAATCTCCGATAATACCCAGCTAGACCCAAGAAACTACGAATCTCTGTCGGGGTTGTTGGTCTAGGCCAATAATTCACTGCTGCAATCTTTTGGGGATCAACTTGAATTCCTTCCGTAGAGACTACATGACCCAAAAACCCGACCGATTCTAGCCAAAACTCACATTTCGAAAATTTAGCATACAGGCGGTGCTGATGAAGAGTCTACAGAACTACCCTGACTTCGCGAATAAACAAGGATATCATCAATGAAAACTATCACGAAGGAGTCAAGAAACGGCTTGAAAACCCGATTCATAAGATCCATAAAAGCTGTTGGGGCGTTGGTTAGCCCAAAAGACATTACCAGAAACTAAAAATGACCATAACGAGTCCTGAAGGCGGTCTTAGGAATATCTTGTGCCCTGATCTTTAACTGGTGGTACCCTGACCGTAAATCAATCTTTGAGAATAACCTAGCACCTTGCAATTGATCGAACAAATCATCTATCCGAGGAAGTGGATATTTATTCTTGATGGTGACCTTGTTGAGTTGCCGATAATCATTACACATTTGAAGCGATCCATCTTTCTTTCTGGCAAAAAGAACCGGTGCGCCCCAAGGCGACACACTTGGCCAAATGAAACCTTTTTCTAATAGATCTTTCAATTGCTCCTTTAACTCTCTCAATTCTGCTTGCGCCATTTTGTACGGTGGAATAGATATTGGGTGCGTATCTGGCAATATGTCAATCCCGAAATCAATCTCTCTATCTGGCGGAATCCCAGGTAACTCATCTGGAAGCACTCCCAGAAACTCATTAACAACCAGCACGGACTCGGCAGTAGGCACCTCTGAAGCTGTGTCCGCAACCCGGACCAAATGATAGATGCATCCTTCCCTGATCATTTTGGAGGCCTTAAGATAGGAAATAAGCCTACCCCTAGGCACAACATCATTCCCTTTCCATTCAATGACGGGCTCGTTAAGAAATTCGAGCCTCATAATTCTTGTTCCGCAGTCGAGTTTAGCAAAGCACGAGTAAAGCCAATCCATTCCCATGATAGCATCAAAATCTAACATTTTAATTCAATAAGATCGTCCGTGGTATCTCGACCACACACCGTGACAACACAATTCCTATAGACTCGCGCAGCCGTAATGGAATCACCAACCAGAGTCGATACTGAGAACGGCTCAAGAAGTTGTTTGGGTTTTATCCCAAAACTCGAAGCAATAAATGGAGTAACATATGACAAAGAGGACCCCATATCAATAATAGCATAAACATTAAACGTTTGCACAGACAGAATACCTGTGACAACATCTGGAGAAGCCTCCGCACTCTGGCGATCACTCAAGGCATAGAACCGACTGGGTCCCCATTGACCCCGTGCTCTACCCCTAGATGCACCGTGCCCTGCTGGAGCTGGAGGGCTTACTAAAGATTTAGCGGCTGAAGAACTGGACGGCTGAGCAGTGCCCCTACCCGTGCCCTGACTGGGCGCACGACAATTCCACTAGGTATGACCTCTCACTCCGCATCTGAAGCATACCGGAATATTCAAGTAACATGGCTCAGGATGGGACCTCCCACACTTAGGGCATGGGGCCCTCCGCTGCTCTTGATACCTCAAACCAGAACGACCTGACTGGTGGAACCTCCTGCTATCTAAACCGGGCCCCAAGCGACCTCCCTGCTGATAACTGTGCCCTGATGGCGGCGCACTGGCTGAGGACTGAGCATAAGACTGAGATGGTCCTGATGACCCTCTCCCAAGGGCTGATCTGTCACCTCCAACCGAGTTCCCAGGGTTGCCCTCTGACCGGGCCCTACTACTACTCTCCCTCTCTGACCTTATCTTAAATTTCCGTGCCTTCGTAGCCTGGGCAAAACCCACAATCTTCCCGTAGTTCATATCCAAATGCAAAGCAGCTGTAGCAGCCTCATTGACAACAAAGGAACCAAGGCTCTGAACAAACTGACGAACTCTAGCCTCCATAGTCGGCATCATGTGGGTAGCATACTATGACAAGCGCACAAACTCCATATGGTACTCCCACACACTCATGTGGCCCTGCTTAAGGACCTCAAACTCTGCAGCACGGGCTGCCATAGTCTCGGTAGGCAAGAAATGATCCATGAAGGCATCTACGAACTCGACCCACCTCGCCGAAGGGCTCCCCTCTCCACGGGAACTGTCCCACATCTCAAACCACGAATATGCTGCTCCCTTTAGACGATAGGAATCCAACTCAATTCCCTCTGTTTCAGCAGCCTTCATAACTCGAAGAGTCTTGTACATTTCATCTATAAAATCTTGAGGATCGGCCTCTCGGTCGGTGCCTGTGAACTCTGGAGGGGCTAACCGTAGAAGCTGGTCGATCCTAGAACCTGAAGAATCCCTTCGCTCGCTAGAGGACGCATGGGTAGCCTGAGATCTTTGGGCCTGGGAGGCCACTAACTGAGTCAGCATCTGAATAGCCCCCCTGAGGTCCCCATCAGCAATACTGGGACCGGAAGCTGGAACTGAAGAAGGATCAGGAACATCAGCGGTAGGGATTTTAGTACCCTCCGCTGGAGCAGGAATAAGGATAGACTGGCCTGGAATGGAAGAGTCCGGAAAATTCAGAGTCGGGGAATCATTCTCACCCGCACCATCAGATAAAGGATGTGTGGCCACACTCGGGTTGGCCTCTAGGACAAGTCGAGCTCTCTTCTTGGGCGCCATTTACTGAAAATTAGGACAACGCACGAATTAGATAAGACATTCTCACATTTCACTCCGTCGCACGATAGAGAATAACAATGAAAGGGTATTTTCCTAAATGTCCATGCAGCCCCCTAATTATGGATGTGGTCGACAACACACCGATAAGAAGGGCTCTACTAGACACGGCTCCGAGACATCCTAGGACAGTTTTAAAACCTTAGGCTCTGATACCAAGTTTGTCACGCCCCAAAATTGAGGGACGAGACCGGCGCCTAACCGGGTGATCCCAGTCAAGCGGACCTGGATTGCCTTTCTTGCCCAACGTATTACCCCGCGTTTATAATATATATTAGTTCAGATGAATTAGCCGATTTTAGTTTCAAAGTATGTCTTACAACATATCTCCATTGTTTCCTGTTTTAACATGCCAACGACTAATATTCAAACATACATAATACACACATAACTTTCCAACCCGATCCACGGTTCCGAGCACGTACAGTTACTACCCAATAATCCATAAATACACTACCCACATTGTGTCTACGGAGCCTCTACGAATACTAGGGATTTTACATAACTTGCCGGTAACAAAGCCCCGACTATTCCTTTAGAACATAAGCAAAAGAGGGTGGTATAATCCACACACGGCCCCGAGGAGAAGAGGGGCTCACCACAACTGCTGAGGAGATGAAGAGGAGGCACCACTAACGGCGGGCTGAGCTACCTGCTGCGGAACCACCTACATCCATAAAAAAATGTAGGGCCCCCGGCAAAAGGGACGTTAGCATTGTTGAATAGTACTAGTATGTATGAACAAACTTTACCCCAAGTACAATCAAGCAGTACACAGATAAGAGACAGTTAATAGAATCCAACAAGCATTACACAGAAATCAAAATAACCAAAATCAAGAGTTTCACAAATTCCCCTTTTCTTTTCAACACCTCCATATTCAAGAGTCTCATAGATTTTCATTTCAATAGTGATAATGATCACATTCCATCCTTATTACCTCGGCCACCCTTATCACCTTCTCTCACCCTTATTACCTCGTCCACCATTATTACTCTGTGTTGCGGCGTGCAACCCGATCCCATCAGACAATTAACAATCACCACCAATTTAAATCACACGGATCTTCATCATGAATAACATAAGTTCATATCAACCAACAAGTTAATCACAAAGATTCTCATCATCAAGGATATTTATTCATAACAGCCAAATAACCATATTGAATCACGGCCACAGAAATCTATGTCCAACATTGAATCATATATAGCATGCCATCAACATAAAGATCTATTAATTATCCACGTTTCCTTTCCATTATTTACTACACAACATTTAGCACTTAGATACATTCAACAATTGGATTCGTTATCATTTCTTTAGTTTGGTAGTACATCCTTTCATACCGATGTGTTCAACAGTTAACGAGCTTTGCACCTGATAGAGTAAGCACAAGGAATCACCATTTTCACAACTTCACATAGCACGGGAGTATGGCAATCAGCTAAGACAATCAGAGAACAGAATCTTACGTCTCAACACATTAGAACGATGAATTCACATAATCTCAAACGAAGTACACATACCATATGCTCGAACACCAACGAGAAGATTCTACAAAAGGGTTAATAATTAGCCATACATACCTGGAATCGAGTTTCCCTTTTTAACTTTTACTCACAATCACCGAACCGACTGGTACCATCAATCTAGTTCACAATTAAACATATTCAACTAAGAATTGAAAGACATGCATGCAATTCGGACTCTCTCTCAAGCATTTTACTAAACACTAGGTGAACCCATTAGATTATCAACCCTATCTTAGTGAAGTTTACCCCAACCCACTCCTTCTTACTAGATTAACACCATTATTAAACATGCATGCAAGGTCTTATTTAATATTTTCAAGACACAATCCATGCCAACCCTTCCTTTGTTTAAAATCTGAAAATTTATGGAAAAAGGGGATTGGGAACCCTTACCTGCTAGAATGGGGAAGAAGGAGATTACTCAAAATACCGGGCTTGAGAGACCTTGAAAATCACTTTAATGGAAGGACCACTTCCTCTCTCAAGAACTCTCCTTTCCTTCTCTCTATTTTGTTCAGAAATCTTGTTAAAATGAAAGGGGGCAGGGGTTAAATTAAACTGGGTCGGGTATATAATTTTAGAAAATTAAAAGACTGTGTCGAATATGCGGTCAGGAATGCGATCGCATTCCTGACATGCGGTTCACATATTGGACCGCAGAATGGCCCCCAGGTTGGCCAAATTCTGAAAACATTCTGCCCAGGTATGCGACCACTATGCAGTCCGCATACACGTTATGCGATCGCATTATGCGTTGCATAACACCCCTTCAGTTGGGAAGTGATTTGCCCGTGTATGCGGCCACTATGCGGTCTGCATACACGTTATGCGATCGCATAGTGCGTCGCATAACACCCAATTTCTGGAAAAATTAAGTTCTTCCGATTCTCGGGGTACTTTTACAAATATCAAGGCCCGATTTAAGAGTTTCCTTAGAGATAACAACTCGGGGACTTATTCGGGCATTATTTTAAGCAAGAAATTTTACGGGTCTTTACAAACACAAATTACACTAAGTGTTACCCTTCCCATCTAATTAAACAAGTCAATATTTAAAAAATTTAAACAGTTAAACATGACGATAGCTTGACATGGACATAAAGCATATGCATGCTTGTACAACCAAAACCCAAAATATATATACACTACGCGTGTGTGCCAGGAACTAGTGTCACGATTGTCATGGGCAACTACTGAATATACAATGACTACAATATATATATAGTCTCAGTCTGAATGAAATGGACAGAGAATATAACAAAAGAACTCTAGGGTGCTGCTAGGAAGTCGCCGGGAAAGTAGCTCACCGTGAAGTATGACCACGCTATCAATATCTAGCACCGGCCTGATAATTAGACATACCAGCCTCCGAACCTGTACAGTCAAGTACAGAAAGGAAAAGAAAGTGCAGCATGAGTACATATATATAAATATGTACCCAGTGAGTATCCCGTCTAAACTCGAAGAAGTAGTGACGGGAGGTCGACTAGATACTCACTAAGGTCCAGTAACATAATATAGAATGAGATAAGGCTAAAGCAATATGCATGCGAAAAAGTAAACAGCAAGTATATGAACACATAATGTAACACTAGTAAGAACACCAAGTACCAATTCCTCTTATTCAACAATACCTTGCCAATACTGTCATATGTGATCCAGGCTCAAGTGTACATATACCGACACGGACAAGACAACCAGCCGGAGTCATAAGGTAGGTCATAAGGCCTGAGGTCATAAGCTCCCCACGATCGCGAATTATACCTGTGACTCGTGTGCTTACTCGATGGTAATAAGCTCCCCATGATCGCGCATCATGTCTGCGACTCGTGTGCTGACTCAATAGTAATAAGCTCCCCACGATCGCGCATCATGCCTGCGACTCGTGTGCTGACTCGATAGTAATAAGCTCCCCACGATCGCGCATCATGCCTGCGACTCGTGTACTGACACGATAGTAATAAGCTCCCCATGATCGTGCATCATGCATGCGACTCGTGTGCTGACTCGATAGTAATAATACATGTAGGTATCTACGGGTACCGACTCGACCGTGAACTCAACAGGATTGTGTCAATATCATATCACTGATAGCCAATTAGGATTTACATCACCATATTTTTACCTCTCCCATGTCATTTCAACAATAAACACAATTTATAATACATACCATGGTTCAAATAAGGCACGAAATGGCATGCTCGTTGGTCCTACGGCTACCCGACATAGCAATATAGTCTCCACGTACGGACTCTCGTCACTTGGTAGGTACGCGGCCCCCTCAACATGTATACATAGCAAACAAGGAACCTAGGGGGACATTTCCCCCTTACAAGTTTGGAAAGGAGACTCACCTCGTGAAGATATCACCCCTCGGATCAAGGATGCGCCTAAATCTCCAAAATTCACCCTTAACGGCTCGCAACTAACCAAACATGGTATAATTGAATTAATTTAGGTTCCAAGAAGAAGAATTAAGAAGAAGTCCTAAAATTAAGCATTCTCGACCATTTCCAGAATTTCGACCCCGGGCCAACACGTTTGGATTTCGAAAATTCTTGAAGGAATCACCTACCCGAAGTCTAAGGATCGAAGTTATGTATTTTATACAAGGATTCATAGACTCAAATGAATAATTCACCAATTTATTAAAAGCCCTAGAATTTCTATACAAATTTTATGATTTTTGATTCTTTAGGAATTAAACTCGTTGAATTCTATGCATAGTAGTGAAAAATAGAAGAGAATTACTTACCTCTACAATGGGTGGTCGTGGGAGGTGTTACTCAAACTTGGATGCTCTCTAATGGAGGTTGATTGTGGCCTCAGTGGGTGGTCGTGGGAGGTGTTGCTCAAACTTGGATGCTCTCTAATGGAGGTTGATTGTGGATAAAAATGAAGAAAACCCGTATTTTTGGACATTTAAAGAGGCTGGAAACAATGATTTCCGCACCTACGAGAATATCATCGCCCCTGCGAAAAAGGTCCTGGGACCTGGGCATCTCGCCTGCGGAGAAGGAGTTCGCACCAGCGGTCCTGCTCCTGCGGAAGAAGGGTCGCGCCTGCGATGGGGATCGCACCTGCGAAGGCCGGACCGCAGATGCGGACTCGCACCTGCGACTGAGAGATTGCAAGTGTGGTCACACCAGAAGTAGCTGCACCAGCAATTGTTTTTGCTAGTTTTTGGCCTCGTGCGGGGTCCAGGAGGCCTCTGGGCCCACCCAAGCCGCCGTCAAAACATACCAGCAGGTCCCAAATCGTTATACGAACTTGCTCGAGCCTACGGAACACTCATAACATCGCTAAAACTCAAAATCACCCTCCAAAACCCCTGAAATCATAACTTAATAACTTGGAAATTTCTAGAATTCATTTCATTGCGCCGAACTGGTCTATACTACTCGGAATGACCTCAAATTTTGCAGACAAGTCAAAAATGACTATACAGAACCATCCCGGTCCCGGAATTCCGTTCGGACCTCGATAGCATAAAGTCCCATTACAAGCCAAATTCCAAACTTAAGGAAATCCTGATTTCTATTTCAGGCACCGAAATGCTTCCTGGTCGTCAGAAACCCAAGCCGAACATACGCCCAAGTCCGAAATCATCATACGGAGCTACTTGAGCTGTCAGAACTCGATTCTGAGGTAGTTTGCTCAAAATGTTGACCGAAGTCAAACTTGGCTAAATAGGCCAACCTTAAGGAACCAAGTGTTCCTAAACCACTCAAATCATTTCCAAATCCCGATCAACTCGCTCCCGCAAGTCATAAAGGACGAGTAGCCACTATGGAAGGTTTAATTTAAGGGAACGGGGTCGTAATACGCAAAACAACCGGCTGGGTCGTCACAACCACAAGGAAGGAATAGTTAAGTGCTCGAGATTTCATTCTATAAAGCTCAAACACTTGGGGGACTATACAGTACAGAAGGCAAAGACGAAGCAAAGAAGAATATCAAAAAGTCAAAGCTCAAGCATGAGGATCCATCTACCCAACGAGTCAAGTGATACGAGCAAAAGTCAAAAGAGCCAAAGACTCAAAACACAAAGCCTGATTCAAAAAAACCTTCAACGAATGTTGAGGTTAAATGGCAAAATATTAATAACGAGAGAAAAATGCACATCTTTGTACTTATTCAGAAAACTGTTGTAACTATAAACAATTATGGATAAAGATCATCATCTTTGTACTTATTCAGAAAACTGTTTTAAGTAAAAACAGTTATGAAATCTTTGTACTTATACATAAAATTGTTATGAATAAAAACAGTTATGGATGAAAGATCATTATCCTTGTACCTATTCAAAAAACTATTATAAACAAAAAACAGTTATGGATGAAAAAGTATCACCCTTGTATTTACTAAAACATGTTGTCAATAAAAACAGTTACGGGTTAAAACCCATACCCTTATAAAAAGTGTTATGAAGAAAAAACAATTAAGAAATACAAGTTTGTATCAAACATGTTAAAAGAAAACAGTTGCAACATGAGTTTTAGGCGGTACGCAAACACATGTGAAATGTTACGAAAGTTCAACACAAAAACTTTCTTCAAAAACATTGTTAAAAATAATTTGAGATGTCTTCTTCATTAACTATCGATAAAAAAAGGGCCTTGTTTCACAAACCGTACCTACTACGAAAAGGTATGGATAATCTAAGCATTTTTTATGCAAAACATAGAGGTAAAACTTAAACCTCAAACATAAAACATGCAAAAGACTTAAAAGAGTGAAACAAAAACTCAACAGAAAGTAAAGTCATACTTGCATTAGTATATCAACGACAAAATAAACTAAGCATTAACTTAGTCTTAGCCGTATTAAGTTTTTTACATTAGGTACCCCTAAGTTGTCAATTGGGGACTTAAAGGATCCAAACTTACCCCCGATGAGACCGGGGGGTAACCACCAATTGATACAAAGAAAAAAAAAAGAGAACCAAGATCTTAAACTTTTTCAGATGAGGGGGTTGTCTTCACTGGCAGAAAGAGCAGCTTGGGATGAAGAGATATGAGCAGCAGGAGACTCACCTTCAGGTGAAGAGATATTTGACCTTGTTAAGACCTCTCAATGGTCTCCTTGGTCTTTGCATTTTCGGCATTTAGGTCAAAACCATCTTGGCTCATTTTCATCAATGTGTCGAGACGAGAGTTCATACAAGCCCAACTGACATCAACGACTGCCTTGTCTTCAAGAGCTTCATAATCTTTATCCCATAGCTCAACTTCAGCTCTTAATTCATCCCTCTCAGCCACGGAAACATCATGAGAGGCATGTAAAGGAGCGAAAGACCTTTCCAGGAATTGAATTTTCTCCAAGGAGTTGCGAAGATACTCCTGGGTTTTAGTGAGTGACTGAACACATTTTCCCGAATACTCCTCCTTCTGGTATAATAAGGCCTTCAGGCTCCTGATCTCATCAGAGGCACGGGACAGCTGCTCTGTGAATGAGGACTCTAGGACGTTCCTATCCTTGCCTGCCTGGTCTAAAGATGCCTTCTCAATGGCCAACTCTGCTGTCATGACCCTCACTTGTTGCTCCAAGGTACACTTCTCCTCTTCCACTGCCTCCATGTCAAGTTTTAAGCTTTCATATTGTTCTTTCCATTTATCTGCCTCAACACGCAATGCCTTTACTTCCTGCTCCGTATGGGAAACCCTCTTCATTAACACCGTGCATATAAGATTGATCTACAAAAACAGATAAATAAGGTACAGTAAGTTTTTTTGCAAAAATGAACGAAAGGAAGTATATGTTTTACCTTTAAAAAAGTATATACGATCTCATTTGTCCATGTAAGGGAACTGTGGCTGTCCAACTTAGCTCTCTCAATCGGACCTATTAATGGTTTTAGCCATACATCAGGCTGGCCAAACTTTTTAAAGAGGATACCCTCTGCTGGAACTTCTATTATCACCTGTCTCATCTCCCCCATGCTGGAAGACCGTACTTCTGCAATAGAAGGCACGAAAGAAGGAACAGATGAGGGAGCCACGGGCAAGGAAGTCTGAGGGGCATAAAAAGTCACGGGAGAGGGAGCAACGAAAGGAGCAGGAATAGCCATGGGAGCAGGAATAATAACAGGAGTAGTTGACGGAAGATCTTTAAGAGTAGAAAGAGAGAAAATAGCTAGGGGAGCTTCATCAGCAACATAACCAAAACCTTCACGGAGCAGGAGATCTACCGATTCACGCACGGGAGAGGGAGTAGTATCCTCAGGGGAAAAAAGTTCAGCTTCAGGCGCGGGAGGATCAATAGCAGGTGTAGACTCGTCGTTAGAGAACCTTCCTTGTGCGTGACCTATGGACTAAAGAACCCTCCTCTTCCTCCTCCTCTTCTAAGGTCCTTGACCCACTTACTTTTCTCTTTGAATAAGAGGAGCCTGAAATGGTCTCTTCGGCCTTTGCCAGGGACAACTTTGGAGCACATACGGATGCAGCAGAAAATCCTTTCAAATGAAAAGGATCAAATAAATCTCGAAGGAGGGAAGAAGTAAAAACAAAAACATCATTTACCGTGAGTCTTAACTCTCCAACCAAACCTCACGGAGAGGTATTTCCATGAGCGTTCTTCTAACGGAACAATTAACAAAAGTTTTTCTACCCAACCTCGAAAATCGGAGACAGCCTCGACGGTTCCCATGATTGCTGCAAAGAGAAGAAACAGTTACGGTACAAATGAAGTATCTAAAGCAAAAGGAAAGGAATGTGAGAAAAACTATACTCACATGCAAGATTCCACTTCTCAGGGAAGGGAAGATTTTATTCACCTACTAAACCAGCAGTAGGAACAACAACATACCGAAGGTACCACCCTCGATCTTTATCGTCATCAGGAGTCACTAACACCCTTTTGCTCCTAGCCGCGAGAGTAAAAACTCCTTGACGGAACAATATTGGAGAATAGAGGTTAATGAGATGATGAAAGGTAAATGGGACAGAAGCTAAGTTAGCCAAATATCTAAGGCATGCAACAACTCGCCACACAAGAGGACGGATTTGTCCCAAACAAATTTTATAGAATCGACAAAAATCGATGATAACTGGGTCGATGGGAGGCTTGAATCCTAATTTGAAGGGATAGGTATAAACAAAAGAATACCCAACCTTGTAAGAGGTTATTCTTTGATTACCATTGGGCACGACAACAGGAAAATCAGGCTTCCAGAAACAATCTATGCGTACAAGAGGTATCAAACCTTCAGTAATCTGGGTAGGGTATATGTCAGCAGTGTCAAGAGATGACAATGAAGAAAGATGATCTCTAAGGACTTGACTATTCCCATCAAAGGAAAATTTTGCAGGTACTATTTCATCAACCCGCGGCTCACGCAAAGGTTCATTGTGTTCTTTACCCTTAGACGAAGATCTAGAAGCCCTAGCCCTCAGGGAAGATAAAGACCTAGAATAAGGAAAGGGAGTAACTTGAGAAGAGGAAGAACCCCTAGAAGGAGTAGAACCTAAACTCCTAAGTCTACTACCTCTTTTACTCCGAGTTGGAGTCGAAGAAGGGGTTAGATCATCTACGTTTATGACTTTCTTGGATTGACTTGAAGAAGACATGTTTACAAAGACAAAAAGTTTGCAAACAAACAATGAGGGGTTAGAAGTTTTTCGTGAAAGTAAAGCAAGAAAGAATGGTATTTATACTCGAAGACAACCGTCAAAAAATGAATAAAATAGTGATGTGAAAGTCATTATTGAAGATGTCACATCGTGACTGATGCAGCCGCAAAAAGCTCTAAAAGGCACTGAATAATTGCATAACCAATCCGGGAAAGCCAAGTGGCACAAACATTAAATGGAAGTGACAAGAGACGCATACATTCAGAGATGGATGCAATGTTAGAAGTGAAGCGGCGACAAAATATTCCCATCATAAATGAATATCCGCTTACCAAATATTAATCGAAAAATAAGTGGTAAGTGGGGGGACTATCTTTATTGGTAAAAATGAGTTTCATACATGTAACAAATATGGTGACTCAGCAATCTATGTGGAGTAATGAAAATACGACAACTGGAAAGGACTCTATGAAGAGGCACGAGGCACGAAATAGCACACCCACGGGGTAATTAGCTACGGGAATCACAACCTGATCAAGAAGATGAAGAGACACGATCAAAATGAATCCGGGCAGAATAAAGGGCAAATTCGGAGATCTTCAATTAATGAGCTAGACGTTACACGACCTTCATGCAACAGTTACGGTTACTCATTGTAACTTTACATTAATTCCATTATTAGTCATTAATGTTCAATCCCTGAAAAGGGTAGACGTTATGTTAAGAAATTCCCTAAATAAGAGAGTAAAATATAACTTGTAGGACACATTTGAACTACTACTGCAATGAACTTACTTTTCTGTGCATCTTATTACAATTACTAGTTTATTCTTTGGTTATCAGAAACCAGTGTTCTTCTTAAAATAGCTTTGAGCAAAAAAATCCAATTCTTTGGTTAAACAATGACCATCTCACAAGTCGAGCTCACTTAAGATTTCACCTAGAAAAACACTTGGGGCATGTTCCAGAATTTTAGGCACGGCACTTGGGATATGAAATTTCAAACCTCACCTCACAAACCTCAGGATTGTTAAAGAGTATCAAGTCGAGGGCCCACAACAACCTTGGTTCAAATCGAAAACTCAAATATGGTCATGTACCCCACCTGACGACAATTTCAGTCAACTCAAAACTCTAAGGGTCACAACTAGAACTAGCCTCATTTGTAATCTTTCTTTAACCATGAGGTCAAAGGTAAGTCTGTTGGTGCCAAGTGAAGCTTTATTTGAATCACATTTATTCACTACTACCGAAACAAAATAAAACAAAAAGAAAAAGAAAAACAAAAAAAAAATTGACTCAATCCCTTAAGAAGGTCGTCTCACCGTCTCTCGTAGGGAAGAGCCACCCGGTTCGCACAATGTCCACCTCTGGAAAGTACCGTGGCCTTAAGAAAACCAGGGGCTTATTGATAGCGCAAAAGGTAAAGAAGAAGTTATAAATAAAAAAAAGAAGTTGTTAAATGAAATAAGAAGTTAAACTACAAATGGAAAAAGCTAAAGAAGTGATAAAGTAGAAAATACGAATATTAGAAATGAATAATTACAATAGGGGATGAATATATACATATGATAGGGAATCTGAATATATACAAACCAAAAAATAAAAAGTACGGGAATGTAAATAAGGAAAGAAAAATAGTATCAGTAGTTATTACAACCCGAAAAGTATGAAAATGTCTGAATCACCAAATATCAAATAGAGGCCACACCCTCCAACAAGATCTAACATTGTCCTCAATGCTAACTAGCCAAAAATATAGAGCCGGGAACAGGGGTGAGAGAGAGAGAGTAAAAATAAACTCCCTATGGTGCCTCAGGCTGCATAGGTGAAGGATCAACTGGGGCTGATGAAGAAGGCATTGTGCCAGTGGTGATAGCAGGGTCTTATGGATGTACGGAGGTCTGGCCCTTGGGCTCCTCGAGCTGAATCTCCATGTCATTAGTCCGCGGGATGGCTCTCCTACGAACTGGGGCCGATGGAAGGTCTGCCTCCTCAACATGTGTGGCCTGGTCAGTGGGTTCTGGCTCTCCAAATAATAGATCAAGGGGGATTTCCCCTGCAGCTGCGACCTTTGCCACCTCCTTCTTCGAGGCAGCTTGAGTTTCCTACATCTTCATCTTCTTCACATATTTTCCCCAATATTGGATATCCTTCTCCTGTATCTGCAATGTCTCCATGATTTTTGTTTGGTTATCTACCAAGCTCTTCAATGTGTCCTTTAGAGTAGGAGGCAATGCAATAGGTGTCGGAGCTGACTGGGCTGCAACAGTGGTAGAAAGGTCAGAAAACTTGGAAGAAGCTACCCGCAGCTAGTAGGTGATACCAACTAGAGTCTGAGACACCCTCAAGGCCGTCTGAAGGTAAGTAGAAGATGATGGCACTGATACTGGTATGGGCATGGCAAGATCTGACGGAGGCTCAAGGACAGCAGCAACAGTGGGCCCCTCAGAAGCAATGGAGCATTCAGCAGCGACGGAAGGCTATGTGGCAGTGGAAGTACCAGGGGTTGAAGATGTGGTGGCTTTCCCTTTCGCCTTGGGGTTCTCTGACCCCTTCAAACTGTACCATGAGAAATCACACCGGGGCTTCACTGTAGTGTCAAAATCCCTCCCCTTAAATTCATTGTCCCGGAATTACATAGTGAGGAAGTTGGGAAAGGGATAGGAGGACTTATGCCTCCGCAAAATCTGGTCTATCACCCTGGACATGATATTCCCAACGTTAATCGAGATACCATCAATAATAGCACCCATTATCATCGCCCTAGAAAGGGGCATGTCACTGTCATGGAATATAGGGTCTATCCTGCTGCAAACAAAAGTGGCCCATCCCCAGGCCTCAAAACTCAGCGTGTTCCTTTTGATGGCAGTGCCTTCAACCAACCATGCTGGTGTAGTTCCCGGGGTAGCTATTGATAAGGCCAACCATGGACGAGCCAAATCTTTCAATATTCACCATCTCCATGTAACGAGTCTCATCTTCATCCGCGAAACCCGCATAGTCATTAAATGCCTTGTCATTGTAAAAAACTTTCCTGTTGCAAACCTTAGTAAAATATGTGTCCCTTTTTGTGTAGGTCACATTTGTATAGAATTCCTTCACAACATATTCATTGGAATCTACCACTTTGATAGTAAAGAAGTCCCACCCCTCCCTTTCTATAAATTGCTTATTCACATTGGGGTTGAGGGGTAGGAGATCCTTGATGATGAACGGCCTTTCAGGGATAAGAGATCTTTGGGGAAACAATTCTCTAAACTGGTGCTAGTCCGGTTTAGAGAAAAACCGGTCCTGCCACACCAATGTGTTTCTGGTCCTGAGAACTCCAACATTCTGCACTAGGGTGTCACCACCCCTTCCATCATCATGTGCCTCATCTGAGCTGTCGAGGTTGGTGGAATGAGGGATTGCTGATTAGGCTGCTACACCTGTGTCCTCGGGAGTAGCTGAGTGACTAGAAAAATCCTCAGAAGATTCAGAGCTAGTGGGCTCGTTGGCGAGTCTTCTTGGCTTTGGCAATACAGCTGCTAAGGCTTCTCCACTCTGCCCTTCTGAAGCTTCCCGAGAGGTCACATACTCACTAGACTCCAACTCTTCAGGGCTTGTCCTTTTCCTTTTCTGTTTCTTTCCGATTGCCTGTGTCGGACCCAAGGGATTCTGTTGTTTTACTTTACCCCGACCCCTTGAAGGGTCGCCTCTCCCGGGTTGCTTGTCAGCTCCTCCTCTTGATCTAACCATTCTCTGCAAAACATGTCGCAAAATTTCATAAAATACTGTACATGAGTACCCAATTAAAGCTTAGACAGTACAGAAGCAGAGTGAGAAACAGTGCACAAGCAAGAAATCTGTTTTCAGGAGAAAAAGGACCGTTGCAGCGGAATGGTCACCGCTGTTAGCAGATTTTTGACCGCTGCAGCGGAATTTGGGGTATCAGACTACCCCTTATCTGATTGTTCAAAATGCTGTCCGTGAAAAATTGTACCGCTGCAGCGTTTGGCCACCGCAGTTAGCGGAATTTTGGTCGTTGCAGCGGTAACTTAGGATACTTGAGCTTAGATTTCTCTAAACTTGAGAAGCGCGGACCGCGAACTTTTGTCCGCTGTAGCGGAAACAGGACCGCTGTCATCGGAATTATGTCCGCTGTAGCGGAATCATAGGGTTAACAATTTTGAAGTTTGAGGACTCTGCTGTCAGCGGAATTCTGAAATGCTGCAGCGGAGTTCTACAAGAAAGCATACTGAGGGCTAGGATCAAATTTAGGGTTCTACAAATTTTTCAAAATTTACACATGAAACACAAGTATGAAGAACCCTACACCCACATAAATGCCCAACAATTATTTTCCCACAATTGTAGCACACGTTGATGATTCATTTTTAGGAATTAGGGCTCAACTAACTCTAAACAAAGAACCAAAAAAAAGACAAACTAAAATTAAGAACAAATGTTGAACTAAAAAAAAATCATGAGAACATACCTGTAGTAGATGAAGATGTAGGATGCAAATAGGTGAAAAAGAAGGGCTTGGATGAGCAGTGAAAAGAAAAAGTAGTAACTATGTTGGGGAGGTCAGTAAATGAGCGAAAAGGGTAATAGAAGGGGGTCCCTCGGTATTTATACTAGTGGCGTGGGATCCAAGCCGACTTACCTAGCGCGGAAGCGAATTTTTACCGCTGACCGCGCTTTTGCCTTTTTAAGACTACTGCACATTGTCCCTTACCGTTGTCAGTGAAATTCTACCACTGAAACGGAATGCAACAGCTGACAACGGAAAAGTAATCGCTGCAGCGTTTTGAGATTCAGAGAGCATGTATTTTTTTTTCCAATTGGACCACTGTTAGCGATAATATTTCGCTATAGCATTTGGTCACCGCTGTCAGCGGATATGTGACCACTGCAATGATTTTTTCTAGATTTGATCCAACACTGCATCCATCAAGTCCTACATCAACTTCACAACAGGTTAGCTCACAAAAAATCTATCCTACAAAAACAATCAAAAAGAAAGAAAAGAAAACACTTGGGTTGCCTCCCAAGAAGCACCTGATTTAACGTCACGGCACGACGCATGTTACCAATTTCAAAGGAATTTCAGAAAAGCCACCACGTGGCTATCTTCAAATTTACCCAGATAATCCTTGACCCGGTGCCCATTCACACGGAAAATCTCCCCATTCTTGTTTTTGAGATCAAGAGCACCAAAGGGTGTAACCAATACCACTTCAAACGGACCACTCCACTTGGACTTAAGTTTACCCGGGAAGAGACGAAGCCTTGAATTGAAAAGAAGCACCAAGTCTCCCACTTTGAACTTCCAGTCTTTGGCATATTTGTCGTGCAAGTACTTCTTTTTCTCTTTGTACAAAGAAGAGCTAGCATAGTCATGGAATCTAAACTTATCTAGCTCATTGAGGTGATCAACTCGAAGGTTTGCAGCCGTATCCCAACCCAAGTTTAACTTCTTTAATGCCTAAAGTGCCTTGTGCTCCAATTCCACTAGTAGATGACATGCTTTGCCATACACCAACCAGTACAGAGACATACCGATTGGGGTTTTGAAGGCTGTCCTGAACGCCCAAAGAGCATCATCAAGCTTCTGAGACCAATCTGTCCGATTAGAATTCACTGTCTTGGCCAAAATGTTCTTGATTTCTCGATTAGACACTTAGACTTGACCACTAGATTGAGGATGGTACGGAGTGGACACTTTATGATTGACTCCATACTCGGCTAGCAATGAATCAAAGGCCCTGTTGCAAAAATGAGAC
The DNA here is from genome assembly GCA_005239495.1 of Nicotiana undulata. NCBI lineage: Eukaryota > Viridiplantae > Streptophyta > Magnoliopsida > Solanales > Solanaceae > Nicotiana > Nicotiana undulata. Next base: position 131,373 of record ML298821.1, read on the forward strand.
CCCCCGTCATTGATGATGGCACAGGGTGTCCCAAATCTTGTGAAAATATTCTTCATTAGAAAACCAACCACACTTCGAGCTTCATTATTAGGTAAAGCCACAGCTTCAACCCATTTCAAAACATAGTCCACCGCTACGAGTATGTAGGTGTTTCCACATGAGCTAACAAAAAGACCATAAAATCAATACCCCACACATCAATGATATCTACCTCAAGGATTGTAGTGAGGGGCATTTCCCCTTTCTTGGATATGCCTCACATTCTTTGGAATTCATCACACCGCTTAACCAATTCACTAGCATCCTTGTACAATGTAGGGAAAAAGAAACCACAACTCAAAACCTTTGAAGCGGTCCTTGCCCCTCCATGATGACCAACATAAGGTGAGGAGTGGCAAGACTCAAGAATTGACACTTACTCTTCTTCGGGAGCACAACGCCGAATGACACCATCATTGCATATCTTGAACAAATACAGTTCATCCCAATAATAATCCATGCTATCCCGTCTAAGATTATTCCCTTGGTTGGAAGAGAGCTCAAACGGGACAACACTGGTGATAATATAGTTGGCGATGTCCGCGAACCATGGAATATCATGCATAGAGACAAAGAGAAGTTGTTCATCCGGGAGGCTATCATTAATCTCAAGTCCATCACTTGGCCTCCCTTGCTTTTCCAAACGGGATAGATGGTCGGCAACTTGGTTCTCACTCCCCTTCCTATCAATGATTTCCAAATCAAACTATTGAAGCAACAACACCCATTGCATAAGTCTAACCTTGGAATCCTTTTTCATCATTAAATATCGGAGCGCCGCATGATCGGTGTGAACTATCACCTTGGCGTCCATAAGGTAAGGCCTGAATTTCTCCATTGCAAAGACTATAACCAATAATTATTTTTTTGTGACGGTGTAGTTCATTTGGGTGGAGTTCATGGTCTTTCTTGCATAGTAAATGGGGTGAGAGATTTTGTTCACCCTTTGGCCCAAAACCGCACCCCCGCCACATCACCCAAATCACACATGTGCTCGAAAGGTGAGCTCCAATTTGGCGCGGTGATAATTGGTGTGGTAGTTAGCTTTTGCTTCAACAACTCAAATGCTCTCATACAAATTTCATCAAAGTTGAACTTGGCATCTTTTTTCAATAGCTTGCAAAGAGGATTCACCACCTTCGAAAAGTCTTTAATGAAGAGCCGGTAGAACCATGCATTCCCAATAAAGCTACGGACTCCCTTCACCGAGGTTGGAGGAGGCAATTTGGAAATAACCTTTATCTTGGATTTATTAACTTCAATACCATCCTTGGAGATTTTGTGGCAAAGGACTATCCCATCCTTAACCATGAAATGGCATTTTTCCCAATTCAATACGAGGTTTGTATCTTCACAACGGGAGAGGACTTTATAAAGATTTTTCAAGAACTACTTAAAAGAATCCCCTACCACGCTGAAGTCATCATTGAAAACCTCCAATAAATCTTCAACCATATAAGTGAAAATTGCCATCATGCTCCACTAGAATGTCGGTGCATTTCATAAGCCGAATGACATCCTTGAGAAAGCAAATGTCCAATAGGGACAGGTGAAGGTAGTCTTTTCCTGGTCTTCTGGAGCTATCAAGATTTGTTTATAGCTTGAATACTCGTCCAAGAAGCAATAAAAATCTTTCCCCGCAAGTCGGTCAAGCATTTGGTCCAAGAAAGGCAAATGGACGTGATCCTTGCAGGTCACCTTGTTCAATTTGCGGTGATCCATGCACACCCACCAACCAGTCACGGTCCTTGTTAGAATAAGCTCATTCTTGTCATTTTGTACCACGGTCATGCCACCCTTTTTTGGAACACATTGGACTGGAGAAGTCCAAGCACTTTCAGAGATTGGGTAGGTGACCCCAGCATCGAGCCACTTGATTATCTTTTTCTTCACAACCTCTTGCATTTCCTCATTTAGCCTCCGTTAATGCTCTACGGAAGGCTTTGCACCATCTTCAAGTAATCTTTTGCATACAGAATGCGGGGCACATGCCCTGAATATTAGCAAGAGTCCAACCTTTGGCCTTCTTTCTCCTTTGAAGCACTTTGAGTGTAGAGTCTACCTTCAATTTGGTTAGGCAAGATGAAAGTATAACATGTAAAGTACCAGAAGGACCCAAAAATTCATACCAGAGGTGTGGTGGAAGTGGCTTCAAATCCAGGGTAGGTGGCTCCTCGATTGAGGGCTTTGTCGGAGGAGTTTTCTGATTCTCCAAATGCAAGTATAACTTGAGAGGACCATATGAATAAGAACCCATGCCTCTTAGAGCATTGGTACACTCGATCAAGCCATCCACCACAATATAATCATGATTAAACAACACTGCTTCCACGGGATCTTCAACATTGATCATTGAGCTAGTTTCATCAATTATGACATCGGTGACAAGGTCCATGAAAGAACACACCTCCGTGCTATTGGGTTGCCTCATTGATTTGCAAATGTGGAAAATGACCTTTTCATCGCTCACCCAGAAACGGAGCTCACCGGCCTCCACGTCTACCAATGCCTTCCCGGTTGCAAGGGAAGTCTTCCACAAGATGATTGGAACTTCATAATCTACCTCACAATCCAAGATATCAAAATACGCTGGCAAAATGAATTTGTCAACCCGCACCATGACATCATCAATGATTCCCAAAGGCCGCTTCATAGATCGATCCGCCATTCGAAGTCGCATAGAAGTTTCCCTAGGTGGACAAATTGTCAAGGTTTTGAAGACTGAATAAGTCATCAAATTGATGCTAGCTCCCAAGTCGGACAATGCCTTGGCAAAATCCACGCTACCAATTGTACAAGTAATGGTGAATGTTCCGGGGTTTTCATGTTTGGGTGACATTGAATGTACTATTGCACTCACTTGGTGTGTCGTCTTTATTGTCTCGCACTCCATTGACCTTTTCTTTGTGATCAAGTCTTTCATAAACTTGGCATACCCGGGAATTATTTCTAGAGCTTCAACTAATGGTACGTTGATGGACAAGCTCTTCATCATATCTACAAATTTCTTGAATTGATTCTCCGTCTTTTGCTTTGCCAAACTTTGAGGATAAGGAGGAGGAGGCCTAGGCAATGGTGCCTTAGCTTTTGGCATAACCGGCTCAGGTATGTCAATCACTTGTTCCCTAGACGTGTTCATGTCATCTTGTGATTCCTCCTCGTTGGCGTCAATGTCAATCCCCACTTCATTATTCACCGGCACTTCAACCACATTTTCAACTTCAATTGGAACCTCATCTTGTAGCAAGTCATCATCATCATTAACAACTTTCTTTTGCTTTGAAGAACTAGCCTCATCGCCTCGACCACTCCTTGTGGTCAATGCCATTGCATGGCCGGTATTGTTGTTGGTGTTTCCTCCCTTAGGGTTCACCACCATATCACTAGGTAGTGCTCCCTTCGGGCATGTGTTCAAGGCTTGTGAGATTTGTCCCATTTTAAAGTCAAGATTTCGGATGGAGGTGTTATGGGAGGAAAGTTGAGCATCCGAATCCCCATTGCGTTCCATCATTTGTTTGAACATTTGCTCGATCCTACCCATATCATTGCTTTAGGAACCTTGGCCTTGTGATTGATAAGGGGGTGGATATCATTTCTTTATGAACCTTGGCCTTGTGATTGATAAGGGGGTGGATTTTTGGGTTGTTGATACATGGGGGCCTTTGAGAACCGATCCTCGATTTCCATTTCCACCCAATTTGTTGTTCCCACTCCAATTATCGTTATTGCCACCCTATTGTTGATTGTTGTTGCCCCAATTGCATGAGTTGTTATTGTTGTTCCAATTACCTTGCCTTTGGTTGTTCCAATTTTGGTTGCTCCCTTGATTGTTCCTTTGCTCTTGAAAATCGTTGGCATACATTACATCTTCATTTTGCCCATCATATGAATCTTCTTGATTATACCCACTCACTCCTTGGTCGCATTGGTCATTGTTGTTTTGCACTTGATTCCCACGAGGCCTTCTCTTGTTCACCGGAAGATTTACCCCCTCCATAGCATGCACTTGCTTCGGCCTTTGTATTTGTTGAAGTTGCGCCTTAGAAAGTTGATTCATGGTGGTGGTAAGCTCGACAATTGCTTGCCCATGATCTTGAAGCTATTCGTGGAGATTAATAACACTTGGATCATCCTGGGGCACATTTGCTCTACTCTGCCATGCTGACGAAGTGTCATCAATTTCATCTAAGATGTCACATGCCTCAGTGTAAGTCAGCTTCATAAAGTTGCCTCCAGCGAGTTGGTTGACCATACACTTATTGGTGGTATTGATGCCTCGGTAGAAAGTCTGTTGTATCATAGCCTCCGCCATGTCATTGTTTGGGCACTCTTTGACCATAGTTCTATAGTGTTCCCAAATTTCATGAAGAGGCTTATTCGGTTCTTGCTAGAATGCCAATATCTCGTCTCTCAAAGCCGCCATGTTCCCGGGGGAGAAACACTTGACAATGAACTTATTCGCCAATTCATCTCATTTAGAGATAGAATGATTGAGGAGTCTCTCAAGCCAATCCAGGGCTTTCCCTCAGAGAGAGAAAGGAAATAATCTGAGCCTTAAGGCATCCTCCGATACATTGGTTTACTTGCTCCCCCAACATGTGTCCACAAAGCCCTTTAAGTGCTTGTAGGCATTTTAATGGGATGATCCCGTGAAATACCCACGTTGCTCCAGGAGTGTCAACATGACATTAGTGATTTGTAAGTTGCCCGCCCGGATTCTAGGCAGGACAATAGCACTTTCATACCCCTCGTTTGGAAGCACACAAGGAGAAACTCTGGGAGGAGGAGGCGGGGGAGGGTCTGGAATATCACCATTAAGATTGGCATGTAGGCCCCGTCTTTGAGGTGGAGGTACTTGATTCAATTCATCCTCTCTGTTATCATAAACCTCCTCCCCCGGTATAATATTTCCTAAAGGATCAACCATATATACCTGTATTGATTGAAACACACAAATTAGGAAAAACAAGGAAAGAAAAACAATCTACACCACTACTCAAATAGATAGTCAAAACCGTTATAACTCCCCGACAACGGTGCCAAAAAGAGATCGTCTCCCACCTATACCACTAAAGAGTAGCAAGAAAGGGGTCAAAGCAGCTTTTACCCGAACGGGTCGGGATCGATTTCCACAGGGAGCTATGTAAATGGGAGTTGAGTGTCTAATTGACCTAATGATATTTCATGTTCTTAATTACACTTCTCATCATACAGGTTTGTGATTATACTAATGTTTAAACTGAAAAGGCTATTATCTATCTAGCTATGATCTTTTTATGGATTTTCTCAATTCATAAAAAGCACTAGGATTGCTACTTACTCCTAGGCGAGTGACTAATGGGATCTAAAATCGAGGATAACCTTGTGAATTGTGGGTGAACAACATAACCTCGTGCTAATTTTCTCACACAATACCTCTCGGTGATTTTGGTGAGTTTGCCCGAATTGGCCTTCTCAGGCACAAATGGGTGTTTCAATAAATCAAATGAAATGGCTCAAGTCGGATGTAGCTATCTCTAGCATCCACCCTTTTACTGGGGCTATCAATCTCTTGAGTTCACCCCAATACCTTGTTAGCCTAATTACCTAGACTTGGGTCATCTTTTTCAAGAGTAACCCTAGTCATGAAGGCATGAAATAGTGGTTGCAACCACTAAATCTTAGAATTATGCATAAATTTGACTAAAAATCAAACACCCGTACACAAAAGCATCCTAAAATAGAACAACCATTAGTTACCCACACTAGGGTTGGGTCACAACCCTAGATTAAGGGTCTAGCTACTCATAATTGAAGAAGAAAGTAAAATAAATGATGAAATTAAATTCATAAATGTAAATTACAAGATAGAAATTGAAGAACTATTGTAAGCACTAGGCTAAAATTTCTCAAAACAGACAAAAACTACTATACACGTGTTCCTCCTAACAGCTGATACCCTAAAAATGAGAAAAAGATGTATTTATACAAGGCTTAAAATACTGGAAAAAATTGCCCCACGGAGATTTCGCTCCCAACGTATTTCTGAGCGCTGCGGCGGATTGGCTTTCCCTGCAGTGGAATAATGGCCATTGCAGCGTTCTTGGACCTTGAAGACTCTATGATTATTCACTCAGCGCCCAGCGAAATACTGAAGCGCTATAGTGGTGGCTAAAACACGGCAGCAGAAAAGTGCCGCTGACCGCGAAAGTGTGAAACCCAGTCTGGCTGACTCTCTGAAGTTTAACAAAATGCTCCCAGCAGAATATTGGACGCTTCAATGGTAGAGAGACCTCTACAGCGGGAAAATAGCGCGGTCAGCGGTGAGCATTACCTAAAAAATCATCTCTCTGAAGTTTGGCTGCGGGGCAGCGATTGGAAATCCGCTGCAGCAAAGTGACAAACGCTGCAGCGGAATAGTTAACGCTGCAGCGGTTCTTCTGGGTACTGATACAATGCAAGTTTTGTTCCTTTTTGAGTTCTTTTAGATCAATATTCATAATTCAACTTAATTCCTGCAATTTGAACAACTTGCATCAAAATGTGGGAGTATTTTAGTCAAATAGTCCTCAAAACCTAAGAAAATAGGAGTAAATAATAAGCACAAATCACTAGTTATCAGTGGCTCCTTAGAGCTCATAATTGTGATAGCAGAGATCCTTTAGATAGGGTACCATCTCGAGGACATATTGAAACGGAGACCTCGAGCCCTTGGACAGCGTCATTCATATGACATGACCTGTGAAGTGATCAAGGTGGTCCCACTGGTTTACTTTCCAAGAAGTGGTAATGGCATGGTCGGAATTAATTGGCCTTCAAAGTAAACGAACAATCCCCATTTGCTCTATATATACATTCTCTTTCTTCATTTGAAGACTTTGCTGCTCTGAGCAATTGTCTTCTTTATAAAAACCTTCTTTCTTGCACCAGCCCTTTCTCCATTTCAATTCAAAGCTTTTGCCTAAGCTTTCATTTCCCTCTAATTGTGCCAGAGTATTTAAGGCCACTGTGTCAAAATCCGCTTTCCAAGAAGAGGAAAGTCATTCCTCTACTTCTTACCGGGTCGATGGTACACCACCGGTGACAGGCGAACAAACCTCGAGCTGCCTCGTCTCGAGGAGGGACTTTGCACCAGATCGACCTTCTAGTGTTAGGGGCCATTGGTATAATGCGCCGTGGTTTATTCCTCCAATATGGGAAGAACACCTCGAGGCTGTGAGGAGAGACTGCAGGTGGTACTATAGGTACCTTCCCCGGAAGAGGGTATCACATCCCATGTAGAGGGATTTTTGAACGTATGCACGTACCTCTTTACGTTGGGCCCCCTCGACAGAGTCGTGCTCGACCTTTGCAGCAGGTATCGGGTTACCCTAACACAAGTTCACTTGTTTTCTTGGAGGATAATACTGATAATGAGGTTCTTTACCGAGAAATCCGGGCTCGTGTTCACCCTTAGTCATCTCATCGGATTATACTAGCGCTCGCATTGTCGAGGCCTGATCACCCTCCTACGTCGGTCCACCTGGCCCCTCCTTGCCAGCGATGAAGAAGAGAGGGACCATGGGTGGATGAACCGATTTTTCTGAGTGTGGACTACCGATATTATCCCGGCGGAGTTCATGCCCTTTCCTGAGAAATGGATTTTCACACGTAAGTGATACACTCATGCTTTTGTCATTTCATTCATAGTAGAGGCAGACTTCGTAATTATGTCTTCTCTCCCTTTTTGCAGTAACTCCGTGGATGCCATTTGAGATCCCCGACTTGGCGGATTGGATTTGGAGGTTGGCGGCCTGCTCGACTTATGATGAGAGTAAGTTGCGATACTTGTTGAAGGGTGGATGGGAATCCATACATCATGGTAAGTTCCACGAAGTTCTTTTCCTTTTCTAGGAAGCGCTTTTCCCTTTTGTTAACTCCTTTATTGAAGGCATTGGGGACTTCTCTAAATTAGGACTGTGTCCCCTTGGAGAGGAGAAGGAGTCGTCGGCCTCGGTGCTGGAGAATGAAAATAAACGAAAAGAGTCCTTGATGGGTGAGGAATCCGACAACGAGGCAAGGTCCGCCAAGAGGCATACAGGCGGTGAAGCTGAGCTTATCAAGCCTGAGGTCCCCGGCCTTAGGAGAGTAGCTCCTCCCTTGAAACCATTTTCTTCCTCCGTCGAATGTACTTCGAGGGGGGAGGATTTTCTTTCGCCACTTTCATCTTCCATAAAAGGTACTTCGAGAGACGTTCGTGGCCAATGGCCGTCTGATGGGTGCGGGGTCTCTAATGATGATCATCTCAGATGCTTCAACCGGGGCTGAATAGGCCAGACCAGGAGATGCTCGATCGGCCTTCGAGGAGTCCCATCGGTTTTGTTATTTGGTGAGTTTTATTGATCTTTGTGTCTTTCTTAATTCCGTGCTTCCGTTTTCTAACTGGAGCTTCTTTTTCATAGGCTTTTGACAAGCTTAAGTCTGAGAAGCTTCACTAAGAGGCTTGGTTGTGAAAAGCCTTGGACGAGGAGAAACCCCTCGAGCTCCTTTGTGATAAAAGGGAAAGAGAGTTGACGTATCTTCGGTACGAGATGAGTCGATGCCAGAACTATTAAGACCACCTCGAGAAGCAGGTAACCTTCGTTTTGGTGATGTGCAGGCTTCTACCCCTATCTTCTAATATTGACATTTGATATCACAGCTGCAAAGAAAGACGGAGGATTTGGAATGTCTCTAGGGCAAACTTAGCCAAGCCAACCATAAGTCTAGTGAACTAAAGGCTTAGGTTGAAGCGCAAGTTGTGGCCAAGAAGAATGTTTTAGCCAAGGTTTCTACCCTCGAAGTGAACCTCTGGAATGCTCGTGAAGACAGCCCGATGCAGAAGAGCAGGATTGCTAAACTCAAGTATGATCTCTTGAAGATGAAGGCCGAAGTCGTGGACACCCAAGCTGAAGCTGAAGAGATTCGAGCTAAGGCTGATAAGAAAGTGGTTGTCTATTTGAAAGAAGTTGCTGACGCTCGAGCCAAGTTGAGAGGGGATTCCGATCATGAAAGCAAGAGAAGAGACTATTCCCCGTGCAGATCTCGAAGGGAAACCCTCGAGGAGATCCACGCTAGGGGCTTCGATCTCACAGAACAGATAGAGTAGGCCGGGGCGGATGAATACTATGCCAAATTCCTCGTATCTGCTTCTCAATATAATGAAGAAGAAGCCTATAGAGCCACAGTCCCTGGGGGGGAAAGTAGACTAGGTTTTCTTTCTCTGCTTTGTGTAGGTCTCTCTGTGGGAGAATTCATGAATGTGTATTTTCAATACGCATATATATGAAAAACCTTTCAGTTTTTTCAATTTGTGTTTTCCTTTCTTGTCTTCCAGAATTTGGCGTTTGTCAACGGTTAGCCGAATGAATCAGACTTCGAGGAAAAAGCCCTTAGGTTCACAAATCGTCCATGAGGCTTGTTAGGCTGGCATTTAAGCTCTTAAGCATGGCATCATTATGACCTTTAATCGACCTGTAGTCTTTTTAATGTTGGCTCGTAGGCTCCTATGTGATTTCCCTTAGGCATTTTAGTCAATAGTTTCGGGCTTAGTCCTTGAGTCGGGTTGTGGCTCGAGCTCATTGACCCTTAGGTTATTTGAATTATCTCTGAGGCTTTTTAAGTTGGCGCCAAGGCTCTTACACGTTGGGTCGATATGACCTTTAATATGGTTGTATTTTCCCTCGTTAAAGACTTTGAAATTTTTGGGTTCGTCCGACTATTCAACGGCTCGACAAGAACCTCAATTGTGAGTCGTTATGCGACGATAAATGAGCACCTCGGAAGGTTTTGCCCGATGGCTGAATTGTCTAGAAGCCTTTTCATTGTTTTGAGCTGACATGAACATGATCGAATACCTTTTTGCTTATGCCGAGGCTAGCTTGATTTAACCGGTTCTTTCCGAAGTAACTTTAAAGTATTTGATTTTACGGTGACGGTCGGGCATCCCTGAGTCGCATTTGTTTGGACGGAGCCTTATGACAGTAGTCATTGTGTTTGGCCGGAGATTTTTAGTCCATGAGTGAGGTATCCTCGGCGTCTATATCGAGGATATTCCTTTTTAGGGGTCTTACAAGTTTGAATATATAGCCTTGGATTTAAAATCGGGATTGTGCCTTTTGCAAGGTCATAGGATTCAGACATGCTTTACTTGAGGTCTTACAGTTTTGATCATGCCCGTAGGACTTATAGTTTTGATCATGCCCATAGGACATACAGACTTGCTCATGCCCGAGGTCATCCACTTGAGGTCTTATGGCCTCGAGCTTTGATAACTCGATGGGGTAGCAGTCGATGACAGTCCCCGATACATCGAGGTTTTTTTTGCCCTGGGAACTTTCCTTGTGATAATAGCAACTCCTTTGAATCCCAAAGTGTTTTGATGGTAAAAGATACTCCTTTGGTTACTTGGTACAAGCATACATATTTTCACCGCCGAGGGTTTGATTATTCTATGCGGACACGGTTCATTTGACCGTTTGGCCCGATACATCATTTTCCTATCGAAACCCTCTTTGGCTCACTTGGATTTTTCCAAGGAGGCGATCTCCCGGAGCGATTCACGCCAGTATTCGAGGTTGATTGGAGAGAAGCCTTGAATACTTGCTTAAGTTTTCCTTAGTTAGAACATAGATGTTGCCTCGTTAAAAACCTTTCCGGGATAAAATTCGATAGAAGGAAAAGAGTGCACCGCATGCTTTAAAACCTGAGGTCTTCACGCCAAAAGGTGCATTGATTCCTTTTATCGGACACTTGTATATAGGTCAGTGTAAAATACAAAAAAAAGGGAGACAGTTATACCTTAGCAGCAATGGCTTTCCAGCATCAATGTGCGCGATGGCGTTCCAGCCTCGATAGCGCTTCACCTATTTTATCTAAGGACGCGGTTGTCGCGCCCCCCTTTTTTCCTCCCCGAGATCGGGGTTTCGACACGTGACAACTCTTTTAAGGAAAGAGTGTTAAAAGAGAGAGTCTCAACCTAACGGGTTTGAGTTGCGTTAGGGAACCTAGAGTAATTAACTCATGAAACTAGTTTGCATTACCAGAGATTGGGTAAGGGCTTGAAATTATCCCAAGGGGTAGGGGTTAGGCACCCCTCAGGATCCACAGATGTGGTTCCCAGCCAAATAGTTTTCGTGAATTTGTACAATTAGCAAATAACAAGTAAAGGGCTCAAGTAAGAGGGGATTTTAAATATTAAACGAGCAAGTGTTTAGAAAACAATTATGAAACAATAAAGTTTTTGAAAAAATATCATAACCTAGCATTTAAAAGAAATGATATCCTAGGTTTGAGATAATACGAATCACATCCATGAAATACCTGATAGGCAATCCTCAAAGAGGGGCTACACGTGGTATTAGCGCATCGGTCATCATATCCATATTCTACCCTTTCCATCCCCGTGAAGGTGATTAAGCGCGTGTTTTGTCACGAGCTCTATTGTGTGCTATTACCCATCCCATCCTATCAGTTACGGAAGATATTAGGACTACTATCCTAAAGGAGGTACTAGGCTGACCCTTAGGTTTGAACGGAAAGATTCTAAGCGACAAACAATAACAATTAGGACCACAGATAAAGGGAAAACACATAAAACAGATTTGAGGCCCAAATATTCCTCCACAGATTATGCATATAATTAGCACGACTCAATCACAGGTAAAGGCCTTATTAACATTAGAATCCTACAGCATGATATCTTGGCGAAACTGGATTGCAATAGAGAGGCAGTTTTATGACATAATTCAGAGAAGAAATTTTATCAGTTTTTTTTTGTTTAGTGATTTTAACCTGTTAATAGTTGAGCAGCATATATGAAGAAATATATTTCCATATTTAACAGATCGAACACCTAAGTCTTGCCTAGGCGTGCCAGTTATTACAGAAAACTCTTTGAATCATATTACTAAGCATACTATTCTATGTGTTCAGATTTCAGAAAATAGTTACCAAACTGGATGAGTCCGTTTTTATCAAGAAGCAAGCTAGAGGATGCCTAAGAGAATACAAATTCAATCCTAAAGCATGACATCTAATGTAAAGAAGATGCAGGACCTAAACATGATATTCTACATGCACAAATATTTTAGTTCCAGAACATGCTTTAAAAAATATGTAGAAAGACCTATTTATTAACATTGTATTTATCCTAAGGCAGGATATATAAGTGTTTGTATTGCATCGCGGTTTCAGTAAACCACTTGTTTATTAGTTTGTTAAACCTAATGCATGATCCCTAGGTGTACATGGCAGTGTATAAGGTAATGCAAAAGTACCAATTATTGACCTATTTTAACACATGAGTTTCTAAATGATACGAGGATGAACATGCTGAAACATTATTCATAGAACCTTAGGAACATGATTTCTAATGCATGGATATGAACCTACACATGATCTATGTTGCGTAGATAGGGAATTAAAAGCCTAAACATGGTTTCTACCCTTTATAGTAACTAAGCATGCATGGTTATCCCCTTCCATTTCACTATCTAGCCCCATAAGTTGTTTACAAATTATTACAAGCCAGGAGTTATTAAATACATAACAGAAGAGAAAATAAGAAGTTATTCTATAGGGAGCCTTCAATAGGCCCAAATCCCCCAAACCTCAATGCCTTTGGTGTTTCATTGGCCGGGTGCGTCAAAGATCCCTAAGGACCTCAGGGGCTCCCTAGCAATGCTCACACCCAGACTTAGTAATCAGGAGTTAAACATGTGCGGTGTGGAAATACAAGCCTCAGTGTGTCAGAGTTCAGAGGGAACTCAAGAGGTTCCCAAAGCAGTTTTCACACTGAGGGGGTGGAACTTAAGAATCTAGGAATAAAGTGAAGTGCCAGAGGTGAGTTTGAAAAGGTTTTGAAAGAGACATAGTTAAAACATTTCATAAACCAGGGGATTTGTTTAAAACAGTTTTTGAAAGGAGAATATAGCAATAGATAACAGTCTAAACACAACATCAAAAATGGTCTCATGCACATCCAAAACACACAGAACCATTACAAGAAAGGAAAATGGGGTGGGGACACATAGAACATTTAGCTGCAAACACAATAACCCAGCAGGGATATAAGACAGGTTTAAACATGTTCAGAATTGGCTGATACTGGCATAGTTATAGAACATATAAGAGGAACACATAGAGGGGTGATAGGGATTTGGGGTGTACAACAAGTAGGAAAACAGTTGGTAAGTCATGCTCAGAAACATACATAAAGTGGAGGGGGTATAATAATCCAAGGGAAAGGGGAGACATAATAGCATGCTAGTGATGTATTTTAATTACAAGTTTCACAAAAGAACCACAAATAGAAGCAGACCAAGAAGAACAGGAACTGAAACAAATAGAGAATCATATTGTTGTTGGATCTTTGAATTTAAAGTAGGACATACCAGTGAAGAGGAAAGTAAGCAAAACGAAAGAACAAGAGGGATAGCACAATGGTTAGCCTTGGCTTGCAGCCGGCTAACAATTAGACAGTAGCAAATAGCACAAGAGAAATATAGCAGGGATTTTTTAGTGTAAGAGATAGTTTTTGAACCACATTGTTCGTGTCTGATCAATGAATAGACATAGCATATATATAGTTGGAACTAGGTAAAAGGAATAAGGTAAAGAAATCAGACTGCCCTATAATAAAGGGACTCAAAGAATCAATTAATTATAAGTATCCCTATATTCAAGGGAATCATTTAAACGGTGAGTGGCAAATAAGGAAAGAAGGTAAAAAAGTAGTCATGACGAACAATTAAGCATCCCTTAATTGAAGGTTGCACTCAAACGACTAGTAGGTAAGTATAATTAAGGAAAGTTACAACATAAGAGGATAAGTTTAGACCAAATCAGGCAAGCAATTGAGGCTAGGTTCGAAACTATCAATTAAGGAAGCTATATCAATCACAGTAACAAATCAAGGTAAGAAAAATAAGTTAGAAGTTGGAAATTAGAAAAATATCTCATGAGTGATCAGCAGAACTTTTTCAAATCACAGTGAATCAGGGATTCATGCAACTAGCAAATACAAATTCTTATATATAACATGGAAAACCATAAAATAAGTAAAGTAGTAAGTCAGGAAACCATTGAGTTTCAAAATAGCACAGAATCAAGGATTCGAGCATGCATACCATTAATTGAAGAGATTAACATGAAATAACACGGTCGTTAGTGTATGAAATTAGTAATCATGTGAGTCAGGGAGGTAAGAAGAACCAAAGATAAACAACATAGGGTAAAGGTCAATTAAACAGATATGCAAACACACAGGTAAACCAGTAGTTTTCAGGATTTTAGGTCTAAAATTAGGGTTTTACACGGATGCTAGTACGAATCAATAGAGTAGTCATGATACACACAAAGGAAACGAAGAGTCATAAACCCTAATGGGAAAACAAGGTAAAATCACTAGAAATTCAAGCTATTCGTGACAATGAATCACATATACTGAGCAAACCGTAAGGAAATGTTTCAATAATAATAAACATGAGGAAAAATAGAAAACCTCTAAAGAAACATCATAATAACTCATACTAGACATAGATCTATTGTAGATCTAAAATAATTGGAAGTTTCAAACATTAGGGTTTTACAAAAAACCTCGGAGAAGATGAGAAGAACCTCGAACGGCATTGGCTCGAGCCTCAAAGGTCATACACCTTACTCTACAAGCTTTGGAGGCTTGAAGGAAACAGGAACACCATAGGTGTGAGTAGACGGGTCCTCGCCCTTCGAGGGCCTTAGGGATGACATTACCGGTATAAGAGATCCATAAGAGGCAGAAGGTGATGAAGTTTTCAAGGTCTCCGGCAAAGGGATGGCCGGAGAAGATGAAGAAATTCATCGGAACCTGAAGAGACAGAATTCTCTAGAAGAGACTAGAGAGAGAGATGAGAGTAGAGAGATGTGAGTCAGTGAGAAATGAGAGGGGTTAGGGGGGGTTAGTTTGAATTAATTATGGTAAGTAAAATCTAGGCCGTTGATCTAATTTGATCAACGACTCAGATTGACCCAGGGTTTGGGCAGGGTAGGAATTGGTCTGGGATGGGTGGGGAATTGGGTTATTATAATCTTGTGAGTTGGGTTAAATTTACGCTAGAATAAAATATGGTCAATTGTTAAATACCCTTAAAATTCAAATAAATAATAACCAAAATAGCCAATAATTATGTAAAAATGAAATAAATGCCACATGGATGAAAAATGAAGGTAATTAGCTAATATTAAGACACAAAAATGACTGATTATCGAATTAAAATAGCATGAATGCGCAACTAGGCCATCGTTGCAAAATTTGTATAATTATGCCTAATTGGTTAATTTGTGAAATAATTAAATCCTAATAGAATTAAATAGGATTAAAAGGATATATTGAGCTGGGAAACATTTTATAATATAATTTATGAATAATTATTGAATACAAAAATACCAAATAAATAGGAAAATGAATTGATAAAAATATGAAAAATTATGGAAAAATACCACTCATTCTAAAAAGTGATTTTGAAAGTAATATGTAAGTTTGAAAATAATTTTGAGGAAAAATTGGGTATCAATAGCGGTACAGTCCTTTACTCACAAATTCGGGTGCATCGGGGGATGTACCTTACGACTGCTATATAGATGTTTGCTTATCCTTTTGCCCCTTTGATGTAGAATGTGTCGATGTCGGCACCACGTCGTATACCGCAAACATCTCTTTTACTGTATGTTGCTCCCCGTATACCGTCTTTATTCCCTCTTTGGTTGGAAATTTCATCATTTGATGAAGGGTTGATGGTACTTCCCTCATGCAGTGTATCCACGTCCTTCCGAGCAAGGCATTATGTCTCATGTTTCCATAAATGACATGAAACTTGGTATTCTGAGTGACCTCCCCTTTTGTTGTTTCGCTTGTCGTGTTGAATCGATTGAGGACTGAGAGGCGGGCACGATCTGGTCGAGCAGTCCGAGCTGCTCTACCACCCTCGACCTGATTATGTTGGCCGAGCTACCTAGATTCACAAGTACACGTTTAATTTGAAATGTATTCACAAGAAAAGATATTACCTACGCGTCGTTGTGAGGCTGAGACAGGGTTTTGATGTCCTCGTTGTTGAATGTGAGAGTGTCCTCGGGTATGTATCCTCGAGTTCGCTTTTCCCTAGTGATGGATATTTTTGTTCCTTATACAACGGGGTCTTGTGGAATGTCGATTCCTCCCATGATCATGTGGATGACTTGTTGCGACTCTTCTGTTTCATTTTTCCTATTCGCCTCTTTCTCTCGAAATGAGTTTTTAGCCCGGTCACTGAGGAACTCTCGAAGGTGCCCTTTGCTAAGTAGTTGGGTTACTTCCTCTCCGAGCTGCCTGCAATCTTCAGTTTTATGACCGTGCGTGCCGTGAAATTCGCACACCAAGTTGTGGTTCCTTTGCGATGGATCTGATAGTATGTGTTTTGGCCACCTGGTATCCTTGATTTTACCTACAACTGATACGATGTCGGAGACATCAACATTGAAGTTATACTCCGATAGTTGGGGTGCCTTCACCGGTCCTGTGCGACTGTCAAAACCGATTCTGTTCACGAGTTCCAGAGGATTCTGATCTCAATCTATTCTTCGGTCGTTTCGAGGTATGTTGCGCCTTGGGGCATTTCTTCGATCTTCAGTGTACGACTGGTACCTTTCTTTGTTTAGCCTTGGTTCCATTGCCGAGAGCCTGCTAGGATATGTTGAGCCCGAGGGGTCCCCTAATTGGTCATCCTTGGCTCTTATCTTCTACTGGTATCGGTTGTGGACATCCGCCCAAGTCACGGCTGGATATTCAACCAAGTTCTTCTTTAGCTGTTTCAAAGTTATTGAACTCCGTTCATTCAAACCTTGGGTGAAAGCCTATGCTGCCCAGTCATCGGAGACCGGTGGTAACTCCATTCGCTCCATTTGAAATCGAGACACGAATTCCCGCAGCATCTCACTTTCTCTCTGTTTGATTATGAAGATGTCGTACTTCCTAGTTGCAACCTTGATGGCACCAGCATGTGCCATTATGAAAGAATGTGCTAGCATAGCAAACGAGTCTATCGAGTTAGGGGTTAGGTTGTGATACCACATCATGGGCCCCTTTGATAATGTTTCTCCAGAATTTTTCAATAGGACGGATTCAATCTCGTCCTCCTTCAAGTCGTTCCCTTTTACGGCGCAAGTGTAGGCAGTGATGTGCTCGTTGGTGTTGATACCCAATTTTTCCTCAAATCATTTTTCTAATTTGCATATATACCTTCAAAATCAGGTTTTACTACAATTGGTATTTTTCTATAAGTTTCCCATATTTTTATTAATTTATTTTAATTTATCCAGTTTTTTAATTTCTAATAATTAATTATACAATTGCATTATAAATGATTTCAAAAGAATCCCTTGGCTTAATATATTATTTTTGGTCCTATTAGGACCAAATTATTTCACAATTAGCCAAATTGGCACTATTTGGCTATAATTACCATAACATTGAAATTATAGCCTAATCATATATTTCATGCTATTTTTACTCAATAATTAGTCATTTATATTTTTTAAGTACTGATTAATTATTTTAATTTAATTTATTAAGCATCAATTTCATTTTTTATAATTATCAGTTATTATTATAAATTATTTTAATTAATTTTAAGTGGGTATTTAACAATTAGCCACTTTTATTTAAATCCAAACCCAATTGAAATCGGACCCGTAACCTAATTAATAGCCCATCCCATACCTAAATCCTACCCGGCCCAAGCCCCTTTTAATCTGAACTGTTGATTAATTCAAATCAAAGGTCCAGATCCCCCATTTCCATAATTAATCCCTAAAGACTACCCCCCCCCCCCCCCCCCCCCGGTCTCATTTCTAGCTCAACCGCCTCTCTGAGTTCTCTCATCTCTATCTCTAAACGCTCCATCTACTGAGCGATGTTCTCCCTTCTCCGACCACCTCCTCGCCGAAAACCATGGAGGTTTCACCTCTCACCATCCTTATGGCTCCATCCTTTTCACTTGTGTCTCCATTTGAGGCTCTCAAGTGAACTAGAGGCAGTTCAACTCACCTCTCTGGTCTCATGCCATCTTTCCGTCCATCTATGGTCGTTCGAGTAAGATCTTTACACCCTCCGGTTAAAACCGGTTAGACTTTGATATTTCTTCTTCCTCTTTGGGTTTTCTCTGGAAACCCTAACTTTAAAACCTTTCGATCATTCTAGATATGTAACAGATCTATGGGTATTTTGAGGTTTTTACATGTTTTCTTAAAAAATCTCTTGTTTTAAGAACGATTTCTTCACTTTCAAAACTAGGGTTTCTTAACCCCTTTCAAAAATGGTTCTTCTTCTAATTTTCCATGATTATTCTGTGATTCTCACTATGTTTTGATTACTTACTTATGCTTTTCTTATTATTTAATTTATTATGCTAAAATCCCTAATTTTTGAGGTTGTCTTCAATAATATATTCGATTAATCTGCATGTGTATGCGTTTTCATGAAAATTTTGTGCTTTTATACCCTATATTTTCTTGTTAGGCTTTCTTGTTTGATCATTCCTGCCTATCATATGTGTTCCGCTTATTCTAAGAAATTCTTGTTAATTCATACTACGCTCTATTTTGAATCCCTGTTTATATGATTCTTTTACCCTATTTTGCTTACTCCTACTTATATTATATGTTCTCCGTTTAGTTGTGATACCTCCCTTCGGTTAGTATTATGTAATCCCTGATTCCATGCGATTGGTATACTCTGTTCATTACTGATTTCAACCCCCAAAATATTCTTTCTCCTTATTTTGTGTTCGATTATGATGTTTCTTAATTATTCCTTAATTAGCAGCTACTGAACCTATTCTCTATTATACGCTATGTACTTGTACTATGCTAGAACTATTTTCCTTATGTGTTATACCCAGCCTCATATGGTTTCCTTCCTTATTTAGTACTTGCTTATTACCGTTTGAGTGTTAACTCCATAATTAAAGGAAGCTCTTATTGATTTCCAGAATTGTATTATATCTTTTGCCTTATTTTCATATACAAATATTTTGTCAGTTATTATATACACTTTCCTTAATTGTACACTGTCACGGCCCAAATCCTAATTCAGGTCGCGATGGCGCCCAATAACGGGTTAGGCAAGCCGATATGAAGTACACTAGGTGCTACCCGTCCCATATAATCTAAACCAGTCAACACTTACCACTTTTAAACAACTAAACATGCTATAGCCTGGTGCGATAGTAAAAACCTGACTATGCCTAGCCAAGGTAAGACATATATATATAGATATACAGCCCAGTACCCAAAATATACACGACGTGTGTGCCAGGAACTAGTGTCACGAGTGTCACGGGAAACTACAGAATATACCATGACAAAATATATATATATATATATATACATAGCCTCGGTCTGAATGTAAAAGACAGGGAATAAACAAAGGAACTCCAGGGTGCTGCCAGGAAGTTGCCAGGAAGGACAGCTCACAGTGAAGTATAATCACTCCGTCAATATCTATCACCAACCGGATAACCAGACGTACCAACCTCCGGACCCGTACAGTCAAGTACAGGAAAGAAAAAGGAAGTGCATCATGAGTACATATATATAAATATGTACCCAGTGAGTATCCCGTCTAACCTCGAAGAAGTAGTGACGAGAGGTCGACTCGATACTCACTAAGGTCCAGCAGTAATAAAGTAAAGTAGGATATAAGGAAAACAGTAGACATGTAGCAGGGTACAAATAAAAAGAAGATATCACAGAGTTCTCAAATAATTACTCAAACAATAACAACTTCCCTTTTAGTATTTCTCAAACCATCGTCAAATCATAAGTCGGGAAACAATACCGAGCAGCCATGCGCACCAAAGAGTAAAAGATTTTGCTGGAATCAGGGGGAAGAATAGCTATGCACTGCCGGGGATCGACCGGCCCGTACCAAGAGTGCATGCTGATAATGTAATCATACCAAAGAGCTATGCACTGCCGGGTATCGACCGGCCCGTACCAAGAGTGCATGCTTACAATTAACTCAACTACGCACTGCCAGGGATCACTCGGCCCGTACCAAGAGTGCGTCCATTAGTGTAATCATATCATATGATAATGTAACTTCGTCCATGCACTGCCGGGGATCGACCGGCCCGTACCAAGAGTGCATTCTCAAGTAAGTCCCTGTGCATTGCCGAGGATCGACCGGCCCGAACCAGGAGTGCACTATATATATATTCGCTGTGGCGTACGGCCCGCTCCCCTAAGAGTGGAAGGAATTACACGTCACTTGCGGAATGTAACTTGCAAAGCGACAACCTACGTATACCAAATACTAGGTTCACTTCACATATCAAATCTTTCCAAATACTTAATCAATCAAATATTCAAGGAAACAATGCTACATCCAAGCAAGAATTATAACATATAAATCATTTCAAAGTAGAAAACAAGGCACGGTGTGATCCTAAAACTACCCGGACATAACAATAGTAGTTTCTACGTGCGGACTCTCATCACAAGGTACGCACGCAGCCCCCGAGTACAAACATATAACACATAGAACACCTATGGGGACAATTTCCCTCTTACAAGGTTAGAAAGGAGACTCACCTCGACCAAGCAATCCTCGGACCAACGACCGAATCAAGAATGCGCACGAAACTCCGGAACTACCCTCGATGGCTAGCAACTAGCCAAATATAGCGCAATTGAATCAATTTAGATACCAAGAGAAAGAATTAACAAGAATTTCCAAAGTATAGCATTCTTGAAGGTTTTTGAGATTTCGACCGAGGCCCACATTTTCGGATTTTGGAAATTCTCGAAGGAATGAATTACCCGAAGCCTAAGGATCGTAATTACATAATTTATTCAGGAATTCATGGCTAAAAAGGGATAATTCACTAATTATCGAAGCCCTAGAATTTCCTACCCAATTTTCCCATGATTTGATATTTTGATAGGTAACCTAGTTGGATTTCCATAATTAATCCATGAATTTAGAGAGGAAATTACACTAACCTTGAGGAACTTGACCTTGGACAGCTTTTCCCTAGCTTTGAGGAGCTTTAATGGAGGTTGGGTATTGAAAATGAAGAAGAAGACCCGTAATTGGGCATTTAAATACTGCCCAGGAAATGCTTAACTGCGATCGCGACACTAGGCCTGCGATCGCGAAGGGCAACTGGACTGACCTCTGCGATCGCATCAGAGGTCCTGCAATTGTGAAGACCATCTGGTCTGACCTATGCGATCGCGGTAGAGGTCCTGCGATCGCGATGAACAATTTCACCCGGCCCAGCTGCGACTCAATGCGATCGCGTAAAAGGGCTGCGATCGCGATGAATAATTTTACCCGGCCCAGCTGCGACTCAATGCGATCGCGTAAAAGGGCTGCGATCGCGAAACTTTGGGGCCCAGACCTATGAGATCGCAAAGGTAAGGCTGTGATCGCAGAGAATAATCAGCAGCCTAGCAAAACCGTTCTCCGCGATCGCAACCCACCTTCTGCGATCGTAGAGAAGGAAACAAGATAGAGAAATTTCTAGTTTTTCCAACTTAGGTCCCGGGGGTATAAAACACCCCCGAGCCCCTCGGGACCCTGTCCAAAAGCACCGGCAAGTCTGTATTCATGATACAGACTCACTCGAACTTCCGGAACATGAAAAGCAACAGTGGAACTCAAAATTCAATCCCAAAACCAAATTATTCAAACTTAAGAACTTACGAATTCTAGAATTCACTTCATTGGGCCGAGCGGGTCTATACTACTCGGAATGACCCCAAACTTTGCAGACAAGTCATAAATGATGATACAGAACTATTACCGGTCTCGGAATTCCATTCGGACCCCGATAGCATGATGTCCCATTCCAGGCCAAATTCTAAACTTAAGGAAATCTTGATTTCCATTCCGGGCGCCGAAACGCGCCCGGGTCATCATAAACCCGAGCTAAAGATACGGCAAGTCCGAAATAATCATACGGAGCTACTGTAGTTGTCATAACTCGAATCCGAGATCATTTGCTCAAAATGTTGACCGAAGTAAAACTTGGCCAAATAGGCCAACCTTAAGGAACCAAATGTTCCAAAACCATCCGATTCATTCCCAAATCCCGAACCGCCCGCTTCCGCGAGTTATAAAGCACGAGTAGCCGCTATGGAAGGTTTTATTTTAGGGAACGGTATCCTAATACGCGAAACGACCGGCTGGGTTATTACATTCTCCCCCTCTTAAACAAACGTTCGTCCTCGAACGGGTCTAGAATCGTACCTGGAGTGCTTAATAGCTGTGGATATCTGCTCTGCATGTCCTGCTCGGACTCCGAAGTCGCCTCCTCAACTGGTTGGCCCCTCCACTGAACCTTAACCGCAGAAATTGTCTTGGACCTCAACTGGTGGTCCTACTTATCAATAATGGCCACTGGCTCCTCCTCGTAGTCCAACTTCTCATCTAACTGAATAGTGTTGTAATCAACCACGTGTGAGAAGTCGGCGTGATACCTCCGAAACATGGAAACATAAAAAACTGGATGAACTCCTGATAAGGATGGTGGTAAAGCAAGCTCACAAGCAACCTCTCCAACCCGCATCAACACCTCAAAAGGACCTATAAACCTGGGGCTCAGCTTGCCCTTCTTCCCGAATCTCATAATGCCCTTCATCGGCGAGACCTTCAACATAACCTCATCTCCATCCATGAATGCTATGTCACGTGCCCGCTGATCTGTGTAGCTCTTCTGCCTAGACTGTGCTGTTCGGAGCCTCTCCTAGATAATCTTTACCTTTTGCAAGGCATCTCTCACCAGATCTGTACCATATAGCTTAGCCTCGCCAGGCTCAAACCACCCAATCGGAGAATGGCATCACCGACCATATAAAGCCTCAAATGGAGCCATCTCGATGCTGGACTGATAACTATTATTGTATAAAAACTCCGCTAACGGCAAGAACTGGTCCCACTGACCCCCGAAATCAATCACACAAGCGTTGAGCATATCCTCCAATATCTGAACTGTATGCTCTAACTGGCCATTAGTCTGAGGGTGAAATGCTTAACTGAGGTCTATCTGAGTACCCATCTCGCTGTACAAAGCTCTCCATAAGTGCGAAGTGAACTGAGGACCTCGATCTGAAATGATAGACACCGGCACACCATGCAACCGGACTATCTCACGAAGGTAAATCTGAGCCAGCCTCTCTGTAGTGTAAGTGGTAGCCACAGGAATGAAATGCGCCGATTGGTCAGTCTGTCCACAATGACCCAAACCGCGTCAACCTTCCGCAATGTCCGAGGCAACCCAACCACGAAGTCCATGGTGATACGCTCCCATTTCCACTGAGGGATGAGCATCTGCTGAAATAAGCCACATGGCCGCTGATGCTCGTACTTAACTTGCTGACAATTAAGACACTTGGCCACATACTGAACAATGTCCTTCTTCATCCGCCTCCACCAGTAGTGCTGCTTCAAATCACGGTACATCTTCGTATCTCCTGGGTGAATAGAATACCGAGAACTGTGAGCCTATGCTAGAATCCTCTCCCTCAGGCCATCAACATTTGGAACACACAATCAGCCCTGGAGTCGCAGAACACCATCCTCTCCTAAAGTAATCTCCTTGGCCCTCCCTGGACCACCGTATCTCGAAGCTCTGCTAGATGTGGATCATCAAACTGTCGAGCCTTAATCTCCCTCAATAGTGAGGACTGAGCAACCACATGAGCCAAAACTCGACGAGGCTCTAAAAGGTCCAATCTCACCAAACGGTTGGCCAAGGACTGAATGTCCAAGGCTAAAGGCCTCTCCTCAGATGAGATGTAGGCCAAACTACCCATACTCGCTGCCCGCCTGCTCAAAGCATCCGCTACTACATTCGCCTTGCCCGGATGATACAAAATAGTGAGATCATAGTCCTTCAATAACTCAAGCCACCTCCGCTGCCTCAAATTAAGGTCCCTCTGCTTAAGCAAGTACTGCAGGCTGCGGTGGTCAGTATAGAACTCACAAGATACACCATACAAGTAATGCCGCCATATATTCAAAGCATGAACAATCGCCGCAAACTCTAAATCGTGCACAGGGTAATTCTTTTCATGAACCTTTAGCTGTCGCGAAGCATAAACAATAACCCTTCCATCCTGCATCAACAAACATCCCAACCCGATGCACGAGGCATTGCAATACACTGTATACACTCCAGACGCAGAAGGCGATGATAACACTGGTGCTGAAGTCAATGCTGATTTGAGCTTCTGAAAGCTCGACTCACAATCGTCGGACCACTAAAATGGAGCATTCTTCTGAGTCAATCTAGTCAGTGGAGCGGCATTAGAAGAGAATCCCTCCACGAATCGACGGTAATAACCTGCTAAACCCAAAAATCTCCTGATCTCTGAAGCTGAAGTAGGATGTGGCCAACTCTGCACTGCCTCAATCTTCCGCGGATCAACCCTGATACCCTCATCGGACACCACATGCTCTAGAAATGCCACAGACTCCAACCAGAACTCACAGTTGGAGAACTTAGCATAAAGCTTCTATTCTTGCAAGGTCTGAAGCACTACCCTCAAATGATGCTCGTGCTCACCCAGGCTCCGTGAGTAGATCAATATATCATCAATGAAAATAATAACGAAGGAGTCAATATACGGCCTGAATACCCTATTCATCAAATCCATAAACTCTGTTGGGG
This sequence comes from Nicotiana undulata, assembly GCA_005239495.1. NCBI lineage: Eukaryota > Viridiplantae > Streptophyta > Magnoliopsida > Solanales > Solanaceae > Nicotiana > Nicotiana undulata. Next base: position 156,104 of record ML298821.1, read on the forward strand.
AATTATTCAAGCCAAAGGACATCACTAAGGACTCATAATGGCTATATCTGGTGTGAAATGCAGTCTTCGAGACATCAGAAGCCCGAATCTTCAACTGGTAATAACCTGACCTCAGATCAATCTTAGAGAACACACGAGCGCCCTGTAGCTAATCAAACAAATCATCATTGCGCGGCAGAGGATACTTGTTCTTGATGGTCACTTTATTCAACTAGCGGTAGTCAATGAACATCCGCATAGACCCATCCTTCTTCTTCACAAATAAGACTGGAGCACCCCACGGTGACACACTTGGCCTAATAAACCCCTTGGCCAACAACTCATCAAGCTGCTCCTTCAATTCCTTTAGCTCCTTAGGAGCTATACGATAGGGGGGATAAAAATAGGCTGAGTATCTGGAGCCAAATCAATGCAGAAATCTATATCTCGATCTGGAGGCATGCCTGGAAGATCTGAAAGAAACACGTCAAGAAAGTCTCGAACAACTAGAACTGAATCAAGGGTAGGAGACTCGGCGGTGATGTCCCGCACATAAGCAAGGTAAGACAAACACCCCTTCTCGACCATGTGTCGAGCCTTCATGAAGGAAATAACACGGCTGAAGGCACTGACTGAAGAACCCCTCCACTCTAATCCCGGCGACTCAGTCATGGCTAATGTAACTGTCTTGGCATGGCAATCTAACACAGCATGATGAGGAGACAACCAATCCATGCCCAAAATAACTTCAAAATCCACCATATCAAGTAACAGCAAATCAGCTCTGGTCACAAGCCACAGAAAGTGATCACACATGATCGGTAAACCCGGTCTACCTCCACGGAATCGCCCACAGGAGTGGACACATACAAGGGAGAACCCAAAGACTCACAAGCAACATATATAGAATGAGCAAATAACACTGAAACATATGAATATGTAGACCTGGATCAAATAGAACGGAAGCCTCTCTACCACAGACTAAAATAATACATGTAATCACCGCGTCTGAGGCCACTGCATCTGCCCTGGCTGGAATTGCATAAAATCTGGCTGAAGCACCCGATGACTGAGCTCCCCCACGACAAGCTGGAGCTGGATGACCCCCTCCTGACTGGCCTCCCCCTCTAGGACGGCCCCTGCCAACCTGACCTCCACCCCTAGGTGGTCGAACTGCTGGTGTTGAACCCTTGGGCTGGCGACTCTGTTGTACGGCCTTGCCCTGATATCTGGGACACTGCTTAATCATATGGTCCAACTCCCCACACTCGAAACAACCTCTATGTGCCATAGCTTGCTGCCCTGAGGAAGAAGAACCCTGAATAGCTGGAGGGCGGTAAGAATCATTTGGCATGGCGCTAAACTGGGGCCTGACTGGAGCAACCCTAGGAGGTAAGGAAGGTGCTGCATAAGAAGTCCTTCTAGACTGACCAGCTCCAAACTGACCCCTGCCCCTGGCTGGAGTACCCCTGTATTCACCTATGAACCTGGCCCTCTTGTCGTACTGACCCTGCTGACCTGGCTGACCCTGATCTCTGCCCCTCACACGGTAACCCTCGATACGTCGAGCTATCTCGACTACCAGCTGGTATGAAGTACCGATCTCTACCTCTCTGGCCATGGAGGTCCTGATGCCTTGATGTAAACCTACTACAAAACACCGAACTCTCTCTGCATCCGTGGGCAATATCATAAGGGCATGGCGAGATAGCTCTGAAAATCTCGCCTCATAGTCGGTCACGGACATCTGTCCCTACTCCAATCTCTCGAACTGACCCCGAAGCTCCTCCCTCTCAGATGGTGGAATGTATTTGTCCAAAAATAACTGAATAAACTGCTCCCAAGTAACCGGTGGAGACCCTGCTGGCCTACTAAGTATATAAGACTGCCACCAGCGGCGAGCTCTGCCCTCAAGCTGGAAGGTCGTGAAATCTACCCCATGTGACTCTAGTATCCTCATGTTGTGCAATCTATCCCTGCACCTCTCGATGAAATCCTGTGCATCCTCTCCCCGCTCACCCCCGAAGGTTGGAGGGAAAAGTTGGGTCCATCTACCCAGTAGCTTCTCCTGGTCTATCTCTGCGACTGGCCTAGGCTCTAGTGCTGCCACCCCAGGCTGAACCCCAATTACTGGTGGAATATCTTGAGTGCGATGTGTTGCTGCTGCTGGTCTCGAAGCCTGAGCAGTAGGGGTCTGAACTCCCCCTCCTTACTGAGAAGTAGCAGGATCTGATGGAAGTATACCTGCTTGTGACATAGTATCCATGAACCTCAGCATACGGCCCATGACCTCCTGGAAGCCCGGCGCCGTCATAAAATCAGCTGGTGGTGGAGCCACTGGGGGCAGCTCGCCTTGCTCCTCAATATAAGGATCCTCAATTGATGCGACCGGTAGAGCTCTAGACGCCCTCGCCCCCTCCTACGAACAGGAGCCCTACCCCTGCCCCTACCACGGCCTCGAGCGGCAGGGTAGCAGCCTCCCATGGATCAGGAACTCGTGAAGCACGCGTCCTCACCATCTGTGAGAGAATAAAAGAACAGGTTTGAGTAAATCATCGATTGCACGATAGGATATGAACAAAACGAGTTTCTTAATGCCCTATAGCTTCCTTAAGATAAGTACAGACGTCTCCGTACCAATCCGCAAGACTGTACTGGGTTTTCCCGTGACTCACGTGAACCTAAGGCTCTGATACCACGTTGTCACGACCCTAATCCTAATTTAGGTCGCGATGGCGCTCAACAGCGGGTTAGGCAAGCCGATATGAAGTACACTAGGTGCTACCCGTCCCATATAATCTAAACCAGTCAACACTTACCACTTTTAAACAACTAAACATGCTATAGCCAGGTGCGATAGTAAAAACCTGACTATGCCTAGCCAAGGTAAGACATATATATAGATATACAACCCAGTATCCAAAATATACATGACGTGTGTGCAAGAAACTAGTGTCACGTGCAACTACAGAATATACCATGAAAAAATATATATATATATATACATTGACTCGATCCGAATGTAAAAGACAGGGAATAAACAAAGGAACTCCAGGGTGCTGCCAGGAAGTCGCCAGGAAGGACAGCTCACCGTGAAGTATAATCACTCCGTCAATATCTATCACCAACCGGATAACCAGACGTACCAACCTCCGGACATGTACAGTCAAGTACAGGAAAGAAAAAGGAAGTGCAGCATGAGTACATATATATAAATATGTACCTAGTGAGTATCCCGTCTAACCTCGAAGAAGTAGTGACGAGAGATCGACTCGATACTCACTAAGGTCCAGCAGTAATAAAGTAAAGTAGGATATAAGGAAAACAATAGACATGTAGCAGGGTACAAATAAAAAGAAGATATCACAGAGTTCTCAAATAATTACTCAAACAATAACAACTTCCCTTTTAGTCTTTCTCAAACCATCGTCAAATCATAAGTCGGGAAACAATACCGAGTAGCCATGCGCACCGAAGAGTAAAACATTTGGCTGGAATCAGGGGGAAGAATAGTTATGCACTGCCGAGGATCGACCGGCTCGTACCAAGAGTGCATGCTGATAACGTAATCTTACCAAAGAGCTATGCACTGTCGGGGATCGCCCGGCCTGTACCAAGAGTGCATGCTTACCAATAACTCAACTATGCACTGCCGTGGATCTACCTGCCCATACCAAGAGTGCGTCCATTAGTGTAATCATATCATATCATAATGTAACTTTGTCCATGCACTGCCGGGGATCGACTGGCCCGTACTAAGAGTGCATTCTCAAGTTAGTCACTGTGCACTGCCGGGGATCGACCGGCCCGAACCAGAAGTGCACTATATATATATATTCACCGTGGCGTACGGCCCGCTCCCCTAAGAGTTGAAAGAATCACACGTCACTTACGGAATGTAACTTGCAAAGCGACAACCTACGTATACCAAATACTAGGTTCACTTCACATATCAAATCTTTCCAAATACTTAATCAATCAAATATTCAAGGAAACAATGCTACATCCAAGCAAGAATTACAACATATAAATCATTTCAAAGTAGAAAACAAGGCACGATGTGATCCTAAAACTACCCGAACATAACGATAGTAGTTGCTACGTGCGGACTCTCGTTACAAGATACGCACGCAGCCCCCAAATACAAACATATAACACATAGAACACCTATGGGGACAATTTCCCTCTTACAAGGTTAGAAAGGAGACTCACCTCGACAAAGCACTCATCGGACCAACGACCGGATCAAGAATGCACGCGAAACTCCGGAACTACCCTCGACGGCTCGCAACTAGCAAAATATAGCGGAATTGAATCCATTTAGATACCAAGAGAAAGAATTAACAAGAATTTCCAAAGTATAGCATTCTTGAAGGTTTTTGAGATTTCGACCCCGGGCCCACATTTTCGGATTTTGGAAATTCTCGAAGGAATGAATTACCCGAAGCATAAGGATCGTAATTACATAATTTATTTAGGAATTCATGGCTAAAAAGGAATAATTCACTAATTACCAAAGTCCTAGAATTTTCTACCAAATTTTCCCATGATTCGATATTTTAATTGGTAACCTAGTTGGATTTCCATAATTAGTCCATGAATTTAGAGAGGAAATTACACTAACCTTGAGGAACTTGACCTTGGACAGCTTTTCCCTAGCTTTGAGGAGCTTTAATGGAGGTTGGGTATTGAAAATGAAGAAGAAAACCCGTAATTGGGCATTTAAATACTGCCTAAGAAATGCTTAACTGCGATCGCGACACTAGGCCTCTGATCACGAAGGGCAACTGGAATCACCTCTGTGATCGCATCAGAGGTCCTGCGATCGCGAAGATCATCTGGTCTGACCTCTGCGATCGCGATGAACAATTTAACCCAGCCCAGTTGCGACTCAATGCGATCGCGTAAAAGGGCTGCGATCGCGAAACTTTGGGGCTCGGACCTATGCGATCGCAAGGGGAAGGTTGCGATCGCAGAGAACAATCAGGAGCCCATCAAAACCCTTCTCCGTGATCGCAACCCACCTTCTACGATCGCAGAGAAGGAGACCAGATAGAGAAATTTTTGGTTTTTTCAACTTAGCTCCCGAGGTTCTAAAACACCCTCGAGCCCCTCGAGATCCTGTCCAAAAGCACCGTCATGTCTGTATTCATGATACGGACTCGCTCGAACTTCCAGAACATGAAAAGCAACAACGGAACTCAAAATTCAATCCCAAAACTAAATTATTCAAACTTAAGAACTTAAAAATTCTAGAATTCTCTTCATTGCGCCGAACGGGTCTATACTACTCGGAATGACCCCAAATTTTACAAACAAGTCATAAATGACTATACGGAACTATTTCCGGTCCCGGAATTCCATTCGGACCCCGATAGCATAAGTCCCATTCCAGGCCAAATTCTAAACTTAAGGAAATCCTGATTTCCATTTCGGGCGCCGAAATGCTCCCGGGTCATCAGAAACCTGAGCTGAACATATGCCCAAGTCTAAAATCATCATACGGAGATACTGGAGCTGTCCGAACTCAATTCCGAGGTCGTTTGCTCAAAATGTTTGCCGAAGTCAAACTTGGCCAAATAGGCCAACCTTAAGGAACCAAGTGTTCCTAAACCATCCGATTCATTCCCAAATCCCAAACCGCCCGCTCCCGCGAGTCATAAAGTACGAGTAGCCACTATGGAAGGTTTCATTTAAGGGAACGGAGTCCTAATATGCGAAACTATCAGCTGGGTCGTTACATACACTCTGTATTTAGTCCTAATTTTATGCCATATACTTTTACTATTCCTATTATGGTAAAAATCATTTTTCAATTGATTTCTTTCCTTGTTTAACACAGCTTGTGTACGTTTGAACTATGACTCCCTAATTAAAGGGAGTCTGGGTATTAAGTGATTCTAATTGGGATTATTTCTATAATTGTGCTAAATGGGTACATGTTACTTTATTCTCTACTCGTTTTCAAAACTATAAATACATCAGTCTTTTCATTAGCATAGGGGGACGGAAAAAATCATATTGTTCTAAACTTTCTCTCACACACATATATTCTCTCTTGCTATTCTTGTTTATTTCTTTTTACTATTCTCAGTCGGCTGTAAGCCAAGACTGAGTAATTATACACTCTACTACTATTCATCTCAGTCGGTCGTTCGAGTAAGATCTTTACACCCTGCAGTTAAAACCGGTGAGACTTTGAGCTTTCTTCTTCCTCTTTGGGTTTTCCCTGGAAACTCTAACTTTAAAATCTTCCGATCTTTCTAGATCTGTAACAGATCTATGGGTATTTTGAGGTTCTTACATGTTTTGTTCAAACAAATCTCCTGTTTTAAGAACGATTTCTTCACTTTCAAAACTAGGGTTTCTTAACCCCTTTCAAAAATGGTTCTTCTTCTAATTTTCCATGATTATTCTGTGATTCTCACTATGTTTTGACGACTTACTAATGCTTTTCTTATTATTTGATTTATTAAGCACTAAATTTTGAGGTTTTCTTCGATAATATATTCGATTAATCTGCATGTGTATATGTTTTCATGAACATTCTGTGCTTTTATACCCTATATTTGCTTGTTAGGCTTTCTTGTTTGATGATTTCTACCTATCATATGTGTTCCGCTTATTCTAAGAAATTCCTGTTAATTCATACTACGCTCTATTTTGAATCCCTGTTTATATGATTCTTTTACCCTATTTTGCTTACTCCTGCTTATATTATATGTGTTTCGTTCAGTTGTGATACCTCCCTTTGGTTAGTATAATGGAATTACTGATTCCATGCGATTGGTATACTCGGTTCATTACTGATTTGAACCCCCAAAGTATTCTTTCTCCTTATTTTGTGTTCGATTATGATGTTTCTTAATTATTCCTTAATTAGCATCTACTGAACCTATTCTCTATTATACGATGTGTACTTGTACTATGCTAGAACTATTTTCCTTATGTGTTATACCCAGCCTCATATGGTTTCCTTCCTTATTTAGTACTTGATTATTACCGTTTGAGTGTTAACTCCTTAATTAAAGGAAGCTCTTATTGGTTTCAAGAATTGTGTTATATTTTTTGCCTTATTTTCATATACAAATATGTTGTCAGTTATTAATATACTCTTTCCGTAGTTGTACACTCTGTATTTAGTCTAATTATATGCCATATACTTTTACTACTCCTATTATGGTAAAAATCAGTTTTCAATTAATTCCTTTACTTGTTTAACACAACTTGTGTATGTTTGAACTATGACTCCCTAATTAAAGGGAGTCAGGGTATTAATTGATTATGATTGGGATTATTTCAATAACTGTGCTAAATTGGTACTTGTTACTATATTCTCTACTCGTTTTCAAAACTATAAATACCTCAGTCTTTTCAATAGCATAAGGGCACGAAAAAAAACATATTGTTCTAAACTTTATCTCACACACATATATTCTCTCTTGCTATTCTTGTTGATTTCTTTTTTACTATTCTCAGTCGGCTGTAATCCAAGACTGAGTAATTATACACTCTACTACTCTTCATTATGCACTTATTCTCTATTTTAACTGGTATGTTTTCAGTTTATCTTAAAGCCTCCAAAATAATATGTTTCTATTTTTATTTCAATTCCTTTTGTTTTTGCTATGCTTTTACTTATGGTTCTATTGTGTACCATGTAACTAGCGTGTGTACTATATGCTTTAGTCAATATGATTCATGTACCCTTTCCCCCTTAAACTCAACATGTTATATTCTTCTTTAGCACCCTTCAATTTGATTCTTTTCAGATCCTGGCATGAAGCCCTTGTGACAAACTATTTCTTTGATTTCTTAGGTTCTGTACAAGTCTGTGATACTTTAGTACTTCTATGGTGTTAACTTGTATACAAATTTGTTTCTATGTATGGCCTACTTGTCCCCAATCCCCTCTTCCATGTTTGTTACTGTTTCCCTGTACTATGTATGATGTTTTGGTTCTGAGTTGGTAAGTGTCTTACTCCCTTTCGTTCAAACTTTTTTCAGTAAGCAAAATTCTTTTGTTGTTCTACAATACTGATTTCAAACAAGTTATCTCTTAGAAACTTTTTTTCTCAACTCAACACTTCGAAAACTATGTAAAGCACTCTCACTCTACTCTTAGCAATCTAGGTTCTGCCCCTCTAATGTGTGACTGCTTTGATATCCCTATGAGATCTCACTGAACTCTGACACATTAGAGCTCGCCCTTTCACACTGCACTTACTCAATATGGTTATGAAAATCCGGGATTCTGGAGATTTTGGGCCTATCAGTAGGCTCCCTATAACATAAATTCTTCTTTTTTCTTATTTCAATTATGTAATTTATGCAAATGGTCTGTAATAACTATGGTAAACAACACTTCGGGGATGGATAGTGAAAAGGGAGTGGTAACTATGCATGTTATAACTGTTAAAAGGGTAGAAACCATGCTCTAAGACTTATTCCTTATCTCTTCAATAGAAATCATGTGTATGACTCATGTGTTCAATTCATGCATGAGAAATCATGCACCCTTAGGTACTATGTCTATTGTTTCAGCATGTGCATTTTACTCTCATATCATTTAGAAAAATTATGTGCCAATAACCAATATTTTACAAGCATGTTCTACTCTGCCACGTACACCTAGAGATCCTGTTTTAGGCTAAACAATCTTAACCAACATGTCACCTCTACATATTCTGAAGTATGCTTAAGCATTATAACACTTATGCATTTAGAGATCCTTCTTAGGTTCTGCATGTACATCAATCTGCATCTTTGTGCATTAGATAACATGTCCTTAGGATTGCATTTTAATACACTTAGTTTAATTACTGATGCATGAAAAGGAATTAAAACAACTTCACTCAATCTTTTGCAAATAACTGGTAATGAGTCTGTATTCTGAACACCTAGAATAGCATGTTTAGGTGATACAATGTCAAACAATTCTCCTCTAATTAATTCTTGAAATTGGTATACTGTTTCACACCTAGGAAAGCCTTAGGTGATTAATTTGCTTAAAACTGGAGATCTGCCTCTCTATATATGCTGCTTAATGCTTAACATGTATAAATATCAAAAGGCAAACTGATTAGGACCTTTCTGAGTTATACAACAAATCTGTTATCTGCTTATATTCTAAAATCACCTAGATATCATGCCTTAGGATTCTGAATTAAATACTGCCCTTAACTGTGTTTGAGTCGTGCTGTCTATTTGCATTTCCTATGGAGGTATACTTGGGCCTTTTATCTGTTTCTCTATGTTCCCCCCTAATTGCAGTCATATATGTTCTTATCTGTCGCCTTAGTATTTTGCCTTTTAACCTGAGGGTCTTCCTAGAAGATCCCTTATAGGTAGAAGTCCTAAAACTCCTCTGGGACTATTAGGAAGGGACGGGTAACAGCACGCAATAGCGGTCGTTGACCAACACTCGCTTTAATTACCTTTAAGGGGTGGGAAGGGTAGATATGGACATGATGACTGGTGCGCTAATACAACGTGTAGCCCCTCTTTGAGGAGTCACATACCGAGTATTGCATTAATGTGATCCATATTACAAACAACCTAGGACATCCCCTATCCCCAATATGCATGTTTAGATTATAACTTCCTCAAAAACCTTACATAGTTATCAAATATTTTCAAAACTTTAGTAACACATGTGTGCTTAGACTACGAGTCTTTCAAAACCTTTTGCTTGACTTAGAAATTAATTGCTTTCTTGCTACTTGCTTAAAATTCACAAAGTTGTTTGACGGGGAACCACAATTATGGATTCTGAGGGGTGCCTGACACTTTCCCCTTAGAATGATTTCAAGACCTTACCCTGTCTCTGGTTATCAAATCAATGTCTACAAATGACCCCAAATAGGTTCCCTAACGCACCTTAACTCGTTAGGTGGCGGCTCTTCAAATCTTGCTTACCCTTTTCCCAAAAAGAAATGAGTTTTCCCAATAATGTAAAAACCCTTGTCCGACCCAAGAGGAGTTGGAAAAAGGGGGCGCGACAGCGTGGCGACTCTACTGGGGAATTTAGGCTTTTACCATTTTCAAACTTCTTTGTTAATTTTCACCTCTCCCTTTTTCCCCTTATGTGCAATTAATTGTCTATTTCTTTTAAATATTTAATTTTCCTCAAAAAACAAAACTGACATGTTTTCTTGTTTCTTTCCTTTGTAATCCCCTTTTAAAATATAACTGTTGTATTTACTGCTTTCATAACATGCAAATACATGACTACATACCTTTACTGCTTATCACATAATCATGATTCAACATAATACTCCACTCGTGCCAAAAACAAATCCTATAGTAACGCTTGATGAGTGGTTGTGCCCTTCCTATTTTATCACCCCTAAATTTGGAAAGGCTTATTTGCGGTAAAACTAGTCGATCAGTGGTATAGTCGACGATTTCGTGCCTTTCCCCGTTGAGTTTTCCGCTCAAGGGTACCAGTCTAAAACCCCAAAGAAACCTTACTTCGTTATAATGTTGCGTGCATCATGGTCAAACCTACCTAGGCTAACGTGTTGTCCGCACAGTAGCAGACAATGAAGATGGATGGTCCAAAGAAGGAGAGGAGTCTAGCACTGAGGATCACTGAGGGGGCATATCTGGAGGAAGATGAGTTGGCCATGATTACCAAAGAATTCAGAAACTTTCTCATGAGGAAGAAGGGCATCTCTAGGGGAGGAAACTACAACAAATCAAAAGCTCCAAAAAGGCCAACAATCGAGGGATGCTACAAATGTGGTAAGACTGACCATCTCATCAAAGATTGTCCTCAGTGGGAAGTAGAATGGAAAAAGGAAAGATATGAAAGAAGGAATAGGAAGAAGGAACTGGTCCAACCCAAGAAAATCACAACTAAGTCTATGGTTGATGCTTGGGGGGAAAGTTCAGATGAGGAATCACAAGATGGGGAGACTGAAGATCAGGCGCTCATGGCAATTGGAGAATCTGATGAGGAATAACATGAAGAACCACAGGTAAGTATTTCCCATCTTAAAAACAAAATAAAGTTCCTGTCTAAGAAAAAACTCTCTGAGTTGCTACTTGATTTCATAGATGATTCTGAGGAAACATCTAAAGAGAATGATCAACTCTCTAAAGAATGCGCATTGCTTAAAGCAAAGCGCATGAACCTGGAAATCAGAGTCAGTGAATCTGAAAAAGAAAAATGATGTCCTGTTGAACCAGGTTCATCCACTTGAGATTGAGATTCTAGAATTAAAATATGAAAACTTAAAACTGAGATTAGGATCCAGTAAAAAGGTTGTTGATCACTCTCATGTCATGTTAGAGGAAAATTTGGGAAAACTAAAAGATAAAATGTATGCCAAGGATGAACAGATAAGATCACTTAAAGAAGAGCTTGGCAAAGTCAAACATGAATAAGATAGAACGTGTAAATGGAATAAAACTTCTGATGCCCTGCCATGGCTTCAAGAGAATCATAGTAGCAACCGGAGGGAGCTTGGTTTTGGGAGTCAATTGCCCAAGTGGGATCCCAAAAGCAAGTATCTCTCTCTTCCTGAAAATAAAATTTGCACCCACTATGGTAAGACTGTCCACTACAAATATGAGTGTACTGCAAAAGAGCAGGTCAGTCGAAAAAATGAGAGGTTTGTCAAAAAGAAAATCTGGCTACCAAAGTGGACCAAGAAAAATTTGATTCATCCATTCTCTCATAGAAAAGGACCCAAACTAGTTTGGGTTCTTAAAACTAACCCCTGATTTCCTTTTGTAGGTACAAGTGAGAGGAATCGGCCAAATTTGATTTTTGGATAGTGGCTGCTCAAAGCATATGACGAGGAACAAGGAACAATTCCTTTCACTTGAAAACCTCAAAGGAGGAAATGTATCCTTTGGAAATGGAAAGAAAGGTGAAATTATAGGGTTTGGGAAAGTAGGTAANTATTGTTCTGCAGGGAAAGAGAATGAATGATATCTATGTCATAGACTTGTCCACATTGTCAGGAAATAAACTCATTTGCGTAAGTGTTTTGGACAGGGATCCCCTCCTTTGGCACAAACGACTTGGACATGCAAGTCTAAATCAGCTTAACAAATTAGTCTCTAAGGACTTAGTGGTGGGACTCCCTAACATTAAGTTCAAGGAAGACAAAGTTTGTGAGGCATGTGCAAGGGGGAAGCAGGTAAGATCCTCATTCAAAAGTAAGAAAATGGTCAGTACCACCAGGACGTTGGAACTGGTTCATCTGGATCTGTGTGGTCCAATGAGAACTCTGAGCAGAGGTGGTAAGAAATATGTGATGGTGTTAGTTGATGATTACTCAAGGTTCACGTGGACCTTATTTCTGGCATCTAAGGATGAAGAATTTGATATGTTTATCACATTTGTTAAGAAAAATCAAAATAAGTTAGGACATCAACTAGCATCAACAAGATCTGACCATGGGACTGAATCTGAAAATGCTAAGTTTGTTGAGTTCTGTGATGAACATGGTATCAATCACAACTTTTGTGCCCCTAGAACCCCACAGCAAAATGGGGTTGTGGAAAGAAATAATAGAACTCTTGAAGACATGGAAAGAACCATATTTCTTTGTAGCAAACTACAACACAACTTCTGGGCAGAAGCAATAAACACTGCTTGCTATATAATCAATAGATGTATGACCAGGCCACTGGTAGAGAAGACTCCCTATGAATTACTCAAAGGAAGAAAGCCCAACATATCCCATCTAAGGGCTTTCGGATGTAAATGTTATGTGCACAATAATGGCAAAGATTCCTTAGGTAAATTTGATCCCCGAAGTGATGAGGGAGTATTCTTGGGATATTCATCACATAGTAAAGCCTATAAAGTGTATAATAAAAGAACTATGTGTGTAGAGGAGAGTGTGTATGTTATATTTGATGAAACTAACACTCTTTCTGAGAGACAGGAACCAGAAGATGAGGAGCTTGGACTGGTGAGAAGCAGTGAACACATTGAAGCATACATGGAAGATGGAACATGTGATGGACCAGGTCCAACTACCCCAAGCAACATTATAAGGGGAACTCAACATGTGAATCCTGGCCCTGATCCTGTTCCACAACAACAAAACAACATGGAACTATCCATAAGTGAACTATTAGTACTCAAACCACACAGATATTAGAGTTCTCACCCTCTTGAGAACATCATAACAGATTTGTCATCCGGAATCAAAACAAGAGCTTCCTTGAAAAATATGTGTGCGTTTGATGCTTTCCTATCCTTAATCGAATAAATAGCATTGGTGAAGCCCTACAAGATGCTGATTGGGTAAATGTCATGCAATAGGAGCTGAATCAATTTGAAAGAAGTCAAGTATGGCACTTGGTACCCAGGCCACTAGACAGATCAGTGATTTGCACGAAGTGGGTCTTCAGGAACAAGCTCGGTGAGGATGGAAATGTTACAAGAAATAAGGCAAGACTAGTTGTTCAAGGGTATAGTCAAGAATAAGGAATTGACTATGATGAGACATTTGCTCCTGTGGCAAGATTGGAGACAATCAGACTTTTTATAGCATTTGCTGTTTATATGGAATTCACTCTCTATCAGATGGATGTTAAGAGTGCCTTTCTCAATGGATATTTGAAGGAAGATGTATTTGTCAAACAGCCTCCAGGTTTTGAAAGCAAAGAGTCACCTCATCATGTATATAAACTTGACAAGGCTTTTTATGGTATCAAAACATCACCTAGAGCATGGTATGAGCGATTGTCAAAATTCCTGCTGGAACATGGGTACAAACGAGGCAAAATTGACAGTACTTTGTTCCTAAAGGAAAAGGGGAAGGATCTTGTGATTGTGCAAATATATGTTGATAATATCATATTCGGGGCAACTACTGAAAAGCTTAGTAATGAATTTGCTACACTAATGGGGAGTGAATTTGAAATGAGTATGATGGGTGAGCTAAACTTCTTCTTAGGCTTATAAATAAAGCAAAATCCACATGGAACAATGATTCATCAACAAAAGTATGTGAAAGAACTCCTCAAGAAATTCAAGATGGAGGATTCAAAGGAAATAGACACTCTCAGAGCCACAACTACTAAATTGGATGTGGATGAACCTAGTTCATCCATTGATCAGAAGGTATACAGAGGAATGATTGGGTCTCTACTATATCTCACTGCCAGCAGACCATATATTATGCTTAGTTTGGGATTATGTGCCAGGTTTCAGGCAAATCCAAAGGAGTCTCATCTCACTACAGTGAAGAGAATTTTGAGATATTTGAAAGGCACCACTGATTTGTGCCATTGGTATCCTATAGGTAGTAATTTTGACCTTGTAGGATATGTTGATGCTGATTATGCAGGTTTCCTGGTTGACAGGAAAAGTACTTCAAGCATGGCCCACTTCTTGGGCTCTTGCCTTGTGTCTTGGGCCACCAAGAAACAAAATTCAGTAGCTTTGTCTACTGCTGAGGCTGAATATGTGGTTGCAACCTCTTGCTATGCTCAGTTGTTGTGGATTAAGAAATAACTCATGGACTTTGGTATAGATGTGGGATGCATTCCTATTTTCTGTGATAACACTAGTGCCATTAGTATGACTAAGAACCCCGTTCATCATGAGAGAACTAAGCACATAGATGTTAGACACCACTTCCTTAAGGATAACTATGAAAAGGGAATGATCTCAATTGTGTTTTGTGCTACTGATAAGCAAATTGCAAATATCTTCACAAAAGCACTGAGTTGGAAGCATTTTGAGAGAAACATGCTTGAATTAGGGATGATTAAGATCACCTAATTGGAAAAATAAAAATGAAAAAAAAATTGAAATTTTCTTTTATTCTTGTTGGCTAGAAAATTCTAATTGGGTACTTAATCAGATTAATAATTGCTCAGCATCATGTCTTTATTGCCATACTCTTTTTCCATGTATTAATATGATTCCCTGGATACTAATAATGTTTATCTATATTTGTAAATTGAGTCAATTTAAAAGATTTCTAACAGGATGAACATGGTTTATCCATGCTGATTCATCTTACTGACGAGGTACGTTCTCTTCTCCATATATTAATTCAATTATAGTCATACATGAGAAGGATTCTTTCCATAATTGGTTCAAATTCAAATACTTCGTACTTACCCAAATTGAACCGTTTCAATAAGTCCCATCTTAACTTAAGTAACCTAGTTTTAGGGGGAAATTAAATGTCTAATTAATGTCAGTCCTTCGACGATTTGACTCCTAATTGAGTAAATGTTCTGCAGTTGTAATCTCCCCAGCCACATCTTATATAAGGGTCATCATTACTCTTTTCTTCATAAAGCAACCATCGAACAAAGTTCAACTCATTACACAATCCAAAACTGCTTACTCGCATTTTTCTTCCTAACATCACATAATCATGTCTTCACCACCACCTGCTTCTTCTTCTACTTCATCACCTAATCGTGATTATGATGGTAGGAAATTCTGAGTCTGAATCTAACTCCTCATATGTATACAATTCTCAATCACCAGAAATCTCATCAACCCCTGAAAATACACACATTCCTAAACCTACTCCAAACCCTACTCCTGCCCCCAAGAATCTTCATGTCAAAGTTCTTGCCCAGAAAACCGTTGCTTCTAGGACTAGGGAAAAATTATTGGAAGATCTTATTGAAGCGGAAAAAGGTTCTAAGACAGATTCGTCCAGTGAATCTTTTAAATAAGCCAACGAGGAAGACGCATCTGGTTCAACCAGCTCTGAGAAAGGTAATCCTGAAATTAATTCTGAAGTTGCTTCTGCTGATAAAAGATTCATGTTGGTTGGGTCTATTATTGATGTTGAAGTTCCAAGTAGGCAGAGGGGTGGTAGAAAAGAAAGAGTTTCTGAGAGAGAGGGAAAAGAAGTTGAGAGGGGATCTGGGGGAGGGATGGTACCACGCTGGTTATCTATGGTCCCATTCGTGAAAATGTTGGAGAAAACGTCACAGAGTTAGGGGGAAGTACAGTTGAGGAGGCTGCAGCAGGTCTTGCAAGTTTGAAGAAAGGCATAGATGAGCCCGGTTCATCTGGGGAGGAAACATTGGCTGAAAGGCTGAAGAAATTGGGGGAGTCCTATAACCCCAAGAAAAAGAGGACTCAAAAGTCCAAGAAAGCAACTCACCCAGTTCCTTCCAGGAAGAGGAAGGTTTCTGAAGCTGCTGGTGTTTCTGCTCCAAAAGTACGAGCTACTCGTAGCACAGTGAGAGATGAAGAAGAGAAATTGGAAAAGGCTCTGCAAGAGAGCAAGAAAAAGAGGGCAGCAAAGGGAAAAGCAAAAGTTGTAGAGCCTGTTGAGGCTATTGTTATTGAAGAAGAGACATTGGACCTGGTCCAACAAGAGGAGCAGCTGGCTCCAGTTGTGGTTAGGACACCAAAACCAAAACAGGCTAAGGCTTCTTCAAAGAAGTCAGCCATTGTGTCCGCTGCAACTCCAAGCACTGTCAAAGAGACCAGGTCCAAGCCAAAGAAAGTAAAAATTGTTGAGAAGAGGATGATGATGCAGATTGGAGTGGAGAGGAGAAGAAGGAAATGGGAGAGGTGACTGACAGAGTTACCATGTTTGGAAAAAGAACAATTCTGAAGGGTAAGCTGATGAAGGATCTAGATGAGACTGGAATGCAGTATTTGCTGGGAACTCTAGAGGTACAGGGCTGGAAGGACATGGTCCTTCGTATGGAATGCAGGCTAGCAAGAGCTGAGTTGGTAGAATTCATGGGGAATGCTATTGTCAAGAACAGAAGGATCACATCAATGGTCAAAGGAATTGAAGTTTCCTTTGATGCTAAAGAACTGGGTGTTATTCTAGACATACCAGCTGAGGGATATGAGGACTACACAAGGCAAAGATGGCCTTCTAGATGGGATGGCCTCAGCAATTAACATCACCAGATTCTTCAGTGATAATGAGAAAGAGATTGAACTGAAGCTTGTCTACAAGAGTGAAATGAAGCTAGAACACAAGCTATTCTTCGAGTTCGTTATCAAGTTTCTACTGCCCAAACAAGAAAGAAGGCACATTGCAAACTATATGGATCTGACCTTGATGGAATGCTTGTACAAGGAAAAGCAAATCAATTGGCCATCTTTCATCATCCAACTCTTGGACAGAGTTTTGAATGGAACAAAAGCACATGCGATCCCATATGGATTTATTCTGACAGCCATGCTTGCTCATTTTGGGGTTCCAGTGAAGAAGGCTGAAATGGCGACTGCCAAGGATTATTTTGGGAAGGAAACTTTGCTGTCGTATGATTACATTGTCAATGCTCCTGCAGATGAACCTGGTACATCTAGGAAGAAGCCAGTCAACAGCAAAGTAAGAACTCTAGTGCAGGAAAGTGAGTTCAAAGATATGGAGATCCTTCGTTTGAAGTCTCGTGTGATTGAGGTTGAAGCTGAGCGGGATGCTCTCAGGGCTGAATTAGCAAAGGAGAAAGATAAGAACGAGGGTGTTCTTAAGCAGATGCTTTCTCTCCTACAATTCAAGACCACAACCTCCTCTGCACCTTCCAATCCTTAGGTTATCCAGAGCTTCCCCATAACCTTTCAAGTGCCCAGTTCAGGACGTGTTTTTGTCTTGTTAAACTTGTTATTATCTTTTTCTGTTTTTCACTCATGGTTGGTTTGTTTTTGTTTTATTGTATGGTGTTTGATAATCATTACTAATCAATGAATTTTGCTTCTAGTTATTGACTTGTCTCAATTTCTTATTTAGCTTACATTTATTTGCTTCTTGTGTTGATTAATCATTCTTTGCACCTGCAGTTGCCTCAATGGACATGAGTAATAATTAAACAATCTGGTAAGTGTATCATTTTGCAATCTTTTCGATGATGCCAAAAGGGGGAAGATATGTGCTGAATTTTTTTAAGTGATATTTATAACCTAATGAACTTGGTTTCCCAATGATTAATGCTTAAAATCGTACAAAGTGTTTGAAGTGTATACAGGATTAAGCACAGAGTTTTTCATCATCAAAAAGGGGGAATTTGTTGACCCATGTCACTGCATAGTTTTGAAGATTGACAAAGGCTGACCAGTTGAACCACGTCCATCAGGGCACACATCTTGGAACTGAATAGTTGGCACATGAACCGTATATGCATAGGAGATATTCGTGACTATGAATTATCAATGAACCAATATATTGTCTCCTAATGCGAAAAGGTTGCAAACTGATGAGAGAATAGAAGTTGAATTCAGCAAGCAGAAGTAACAAAGGAAGGAAGTTGAGTTTAATTCGAATTCTTTCTCCCGGGAAGAGTCGAACTTGAATTGATTGACAAACTCAACTACTGACTCTATAAATACTTGAAGTATTTCTGCTGGAATTTTTGGGACGCACAAGTACAGAAGTGAATCAAGATCTGAAAGCAAAATTCCCAGTTGTTTTGCAAGCAGATTTAGTGTGCGATACAAAGGCTACAGTTCAGCTAGAAGAACTAGTTTCATCATTCATGTATTGAGTCTAGTTGATTATAGTAGGTGTTTCAATATTGTATCTTATCAGCTTTCTTAGAAGAAAATTGTAATAGGTACNTGCTCAGAGTTTTTAATGAAGAGTTTGAGGAAATCCTACTGAGGAGTAGGTCGTGGTTTTTTTCACCTTTTGAGCCAGGTGTTTTCCACGTAAAAATCTCTGTATTTTTACTTTACTGCTTTTATTATTCCGCACAAGTAGAAGTTGGAACACAAAGAAGAACCTGGTTCTCCTTGCGAGACAGCACTCGAAGAATTGGGTACCACACTTTTAACCTATATTCTTGTGTGGTATCGACGTCTAAAACATCAAGGGCCATGTTCAAGATCACAGTACATCTATCAGTAGAGGCTTGTAGACATATCATGTTATTTAGTTCAGTATGTTGGGCTTGTAGGCCCTTATGTGTATTTTGTAGGCTCATCAGTTATGGTAGTTATGACGGCCTTGCCGAGCCAGCTTTATGTTGACATTTAGTTAGCGTTAGCCTCTATTCAATTTTATATTTTGCTTCACACACTATCTTGTAATGTGGCCTATGGCAAGAGTATGACATTACATGATCAAAGCCTCTCAGTCATAAGTGGTACGCAAGGATAGGTAAGGCAATGAAGACTTCTGCAATGGTCAAGGATATACTCACTACTTCTCTGCACCTAGATCTCCACAACAAAATGGAGTGGTTGAACGGAAAAAGAGAACTCTATAGGATATGGCCAGAACCATGTTGCTAGAACATTCAAATCACTTCTGGGCGGAAGGTGTAAGTACTGCCTGTCATATTCTAAATAGATGCCTCATTAGACATATCTTGAATAAAACTCCATATGAGCTATGGAAAGGTAAGCGTCCAAACATAAGCTATTTCCATCCCTTTGGAAGCAATTGTTTCATTCACAAAAATGGTAAGGACAATCTTGGAAAATCTGATCGAAGAAGCGATGAAGGTATTTTTCTCGGTTACTCATTAACTAGTAGATCCTTTAGAGTGTATAATAAACGCACCATGTGTGTAGAAGAATCTGTGCATGTTATTTTTTATGAGAATAACACTCGGGCCGAGAAAGAATTTGATGCAGTTGATGAACAAAAAATGCAGAAATATCAAGAGGCAAACGAACCTCAAGAGTCAACTAGTAAACTTGTCAACATTGAAGAGTCGACTAGTGTAATCAACAATAGTCAACTTGAAAAATCAAAGTAATCAATTACTTCTGTTGCTCGTCTAAATGAGTGGAAGAATGAGTCTGAGTATCCTCAAAAATTCATTATTGGTGATCCGAACGAAAGGATGAAAACCAGAGGAGCTCTCAAAAAGAAGGCCAACATAGCCCTGATATCTCAAATTGAGACAAAGAAAATTGAAGAGGCCCTAAAAGACTCAAGTTGGGTGCAAGTTATGCAGGAAGAACTTGATCAATTTGATAAAAATAAAGTATGGAATCTAACACCCAAGCCAACAAATGCTCCAGTTATAGGAACATAATGGGTTTTCAGAAACAAGTTGAATGATGAATGAAAAGTTATCATAAACAAAGCTAGACTAGTCGCTCAAGGATACTCACAGTATGAAGGAGTCGACTACGACGAAACCTTTTCTCCTATAGCTTGATTGGAATATATAAGAATTCTTCTGGCATATGCTTCTTTAAAAAGATTCAGACTATTCCAGATGGATGTTAAGAGCGCATTTCTAAATGGGTTCATTGGAGAAGAAGTTTATGTGAAGAAACCCCCGGATCTTAGGACTCAAGATTTCCCTATCATGTGTTTAAATTGACCAAAGCGCTAAATGGCCTAAAACAAGCTCCAAGAGCATGGTACGAACGTCTCAGCTCATTTCTCATTGACAATGGATTCAAAAGAGGTAAAGTAGATACTACCTTGTTCATAAAAGATCATCTGAAGGTAATCTTATTATTCAAGTTTATGTTGATGATATTATTTTTGGTAGTACAAATCCTCTTATGTGCAAGGAATTTTCTGATGTTATGCAAAGTGAATTCAAAATGAGTATGATGGGAGAACTAATGTTCTTTCTTGGACTACAAATTCAACAATCTGAAGAAGGGATCTTCATATGTCAAGCCAAGTACACCAAGGAACTAATTCAAAAGTTTGGTATGGAAAATGTAAAAGCTATTAGCACCCCTATGATTCCCTCAACTAATCTCGATAAAGATGAACAGGGAACATCCGTTGATGAGAATAAATATCGAGGAATGACTGGTTCTCTTCTTTCTCTAACTGCCAGTCGACTAAATATCATGTTTAGTGTATGTAAATGTGCTAGGTTCCAGTCAGCTCCAAAGAAGTCTCATATGACATCGGTCAATAGAATCATTTGATATCTCATTGGAACTACCTCTTATGGATTATGGTATCCTCAATCTAACACCTTAAAATTAGAAGGATTTTCACATGCTGATCTTGCAGGCGACAAGGAAGATAGAAAAAGTACCAGTGGAACATGTCAACTACTTGGCAAAGCTTTACTGTCTTGGAATAGTACAAAACAAGGATCAGTCGCATTATCCACACCTGAAGCTGAATATATAACTATTGGACAATGTTGTGCCAAATTACTTTGGATGTCAGATCAACTCAGTGACTATGAACTTTCTTTTAAACCAATTCAAATTTTCTGTGATAACTCTAGCGCTATATGTCTTTCTAAAAATCATGTGCATCAATCTAGAGCAAAGCATATAGATATTAAACATCATTTCATTAGAGATCATGTACTCAAGGGAAATATTAAAATAGCGTTTGTAGGAACAAATGATCAATTAGCTGATATTTTCACTAACCCCCTATTAGAAGAAAGATTCTACTTGTTAAGAAATCTTCTTGGAATAATGTGCATTAGAAATAAAAATTAGGACCAATATGTCATTATCCGACTTATGTGTGCCAAAAAATTTTATTACTTTTTTTAATCATTTACTGCGCCTCCGATTTCCCTCTTTTTCCTCTCTTTTCACATTAGTAGCAGAGTTCAAAGAAAAAAACCCAATCATCGCGTCTTCTCACCTGACAACCCTTCCTTTTATGCGCTCAACCGTCAAACAATGCCCTTTTAATGCCTAAGTCTTCTTTCAATCAATATAATATCCTCCAAGTAGAAAGCCCTCTCAGAAACCCTCTCTTCCACTCTATTCAATGGCTAAACACCCTAAAACTCCTTCCGCCTCTACCAGAAAAAGCGCTCATTCAAGAACCAAAACCCCTGTTCAACCTCCTGAGCAAGTAGACCTAGGGACCGAACAATCTGAAGGCTTTTCCTCTTCTCAGGCTGACCTCTCTGATCATTCTCAACCTTTAGGAGAAAAAGCTATAGGGAAACGACCAATAGAAGAAGCCCTTGTTTCGCTTACTCTAAAGAAATCAAAAATCGATCTTTCCAGCGCCCTAGAATCTGACCTAAACTTCTCGGATTCCCCAAATAGAGAGTTCTTTGTCGCCCTGAAGGAAAAACTTGTTTCTCATGGGAGTATAGTCAATCTTGATGATATGGAATCCCTCAATTAGAAGGTAAAACACCTTTTCGTTTATCAGGGTTGGTCTAAGGTTTTCTCTGTTCCTGTGGCCAACGTTTATGAACCCCTTGTCCGAATGTTCTATGCAAATATTCAATCTAGTAAGCCTGATAGGTTAGAATCCTTAGTGCTAGGGAAACATATTGTCCTTGACTGTGCTTTATTTGACTCAATTTTTCAGTGCAAGTTTTTTGGTTTTCCTATGCTCTTCAAAAATTATTGGCCTGATGATTTTGAAATTTCCTTTGATTAAGCAAAAAGGTTCATTGATGAGTATCCCTATGATTCCCTTCCAAACCAATTAGATCTTAGTGATGTGAGTTTCAAAACCCGTGTTCTAGCTCATATTGTTGCTACCTCTCTGCTTCCTCGCACTGGTTCCTTCTCCACTTTCTCTCTTAGGGACACCTTCTTTGTTTACTGCCTTGTGACTAAACTCAAAATCAAGTTGTCCTCCTAGTTTATAATTTCATGATTGAGAGTGTTGAAGATCCCACTATTCTGCCTTATGGTCTGGCCATTACCCACATTCTGGTAGCCCACAATATTCCTCTCTCTGACTATCCCTCTATCATGGTTTCCAAGTCTTAAACCTCTAGAGCCTTTGTCAGTATGGGATATGTGTGCATTCAAGGTTCATGGGTCAAGAAACAAGAGAGTGAAGGCAAGCCTGCCCCAATCGAATCTAAATCCAAACACTATGCCTCTCCTCCTAGCCAAAGTGATCCTAATTTGGCTGAAAAGCTTCAGTGCATTAGCTTTCAACTAGCTGAAATAAAGGATCTCCTCTATGCCACTCAGTCTAGTGTTGATTATATCCATACCATCTCCAAGGAAACATGATATGATATTTCTAAAATTCGAGTTGCAGTTCTCAGGGTAAGGGAGAATGTTGTCAAGGCATTCAAGGAGATTCATGACAGGTTTGATGGAATGAGCATCTCAGCCACGGCCAACTTTGATCATATGAAGGACGCGATTTGTAATACTCTTACATACATTTTGCGCCGTGAATTTGGATGTTTCAGACAATTTTTTTTGTGTTTTGATATTTTCTTTGTGCTTGGACAGGGTCACCAGTCGATGGATGTTGTTTTAAACTCTATGACTGCAAAAATCCCTGCTTTTATCAATCATCTTTTTGCTTGCATTCCCTCTTTGCTGATGTCAAAAAGGGGGAGAAAAGAATATGTAATAACACAGGTATAGCTATTCGGGACAAGTTGACTCTAGCAGAATTGCAAGCTACGCATCCAGATCAAGTCGACTACAACACTTTTTTAGGGGGAGCACGATCGAGTCGACTACAACAAATATTGAGGGGGAGCAGAACCATTTGACTATCATAAACCTCTACTGAGGGGGAGTAAATACAGGAAAGTCAAGTGATGTTTATACATATATTATTTTGTCATCATCGAAAGTGGGAGATTCTTAGAATCTGATTTTAATGATGAAAATAATATATCTGTTGTGTGTAGGTACCTCTCGAGATTGAAAGAACAAGATCACTAGCGAATCCAAAATTAAGGATATTGCGGAAGAATAAATGAAGCAGATACGATCTTTATGGTATCCAAAATTGAGGAAACAAATAAAGGCTGATGAAAGAATGATAGAGTAGATTACGGAAAGAATAAAGGAATCAAGAAATCAATGACACTAAGAATCTCTCATGCGGCTAATTCTGGAAAGCCCAAGATCCTAGGAGGATTTCAGCGCCATCAAAGGAAGCCTTCAGCGCATCCCTTTCTTCCCTAGTCGTTGCGGAACATCCTTATTCTTGGATAGAATCAATCTCTTTCCAAGGATCAAATGTCTTGGGTTGGCAGTGTCTCTTCGGCAGTCACAACATCCTCTTGTACTTTAGAAAGATATACTTTGATCGAACCAATTACCCTCTCTTTGTTCTACTACATACAAAAATTGTATCTCCTAAAACATCTGATGTGTAATAAGTTAGAGAAGAAAGAGAGAAAACCACTAGTGAGGCATTGTATCAAACACAAATTGAGATTCATTGAAAGATATCCATAGGTGTAAACTACACCATCCTTGTATTCTCTAAGAACATCATACACTGAAAGAGAACACCCTTGCAACCCAAGGGGACTGGACTAGGATTCACATTGAACCCGAACTAGTATAAAATTTCGGTGTCTTTAGTTCCTGCACTTTTATTACTGTCTTTACTTTCTGTTATGTTATTACTTCACTACTATTTTTGGTTGACTAATTACATAACGGTCGACTAGTAAAATAAATAAATATAGTCAATTCACCCCCCCCCCCCCCATTGCACTTTCAGCCAGGTGTTATATACTTGACCGTAAGTGGGTGGTGGTGAATGGTTGTTTGAGGAATAGGAAGTGCTTATGTGATGTGAGTTGGGGTAGTAACAGACGATTGTTGAGACCTCCTATTTCTTCATCTTTCTGCTACTGATTTACCTTGATTGGATGGCCTTGTTGGCCTATAACGACCCGGCTAGTCGTTTTGAGAGTTAGCGCCCCGATCCCCTAATAAATGCTTTTCCCATGTTTGTTTCTGATTTTGGGACCTGTCGCAATGTTTAGTTGTGAATTTCGGAGATTTTTTAGACACATAGTCCTTATATGTGAGTTTAAGCTTTAGAAATCGAACCGTAGTTTGAACTGTGTGAAGACGGATCCGGATTGGAATTCTGTCGACTCTGTTAGCTTCGTTGGGTGATTTTGGGGTTGGTAGCATGTCCGGAATATGTTTTCGAGGTCTATAGTAGATTTAGGCTTGAATTGGCGAAAGTCATAATTTTGAC
This sequence comes from Nicotiana undulata, assembly GCA_005239495.1. Taxonomy (NCBI): domain Eukaryota; kingdom Viridiplantae; phylum Streptophyta; class Magnoliopsida; order Solanales; family Solanaceae; genus Nicotiana; species Nicotiana undulata. The sequence continues at coordinate 180,886 of ML298821.1, forward strand.
GATTTCAGCAGATGGGTGAAATTTTGATATCGGGCTCGGAATGGAATTTGAGGTCATTCGGATGAGCTTTGACTTTTTTCGGCATCGGTTGTGGATTTTGTGAATTTCATAAGTTCTTAGGCTTGAATCCATGCATAATTGGTGATTTTGATGATATGTGATATGTTTTAAAGGCTCGACTAAGTTTGAAGGAGGTATTCGGATTGGTTGGTAGGTTTGGTTAATGTCACGGGGGCCTCGGGTGTGTTTCGGATACTCAAACGGGCATTTTTAGCCTTATGTGATTGTTGGTTTTAGATGGTGGAGTTGCAACATCTCTTCCTTCATCGCGATTGCGTGAGAGAGTCCGCGATCGCGTAGGGAAAATGGAGGCAGGAAGGATATTTGTTCATTGTGATCGCATAATAGGAACACGATCGCATTGGTTGGGCAGCCTTGGCCACTGTGTTCGTGTGGACCTTGTTGCGTTCGCGTTGAAGAAACAAGGCAACATGTGTTTGGCGTACTTCTACGCGGTCGCATGAAGTCAACCGCGATCACGTAGATCTGAGTAAGTTGAGGAACGCGTTCGCGTAGAGGAAAGTTGCGGCACGTGTTTGGTACTCTTCACGATCGCGATTGGTGGTCCGCGATCGCAGTGAAGAGGACCTGGGAAGAATAAAAAAAGACCAAAATCGAGGGTTTGAACCATTTTTCATATTTTGAATTTGGGAGCTCGGGAAAGTGCGATTTTTGAAGAGATTTTCACCTGGGCAACTTGGGTAAGTAATTCCTACTCGGTTTAGACTATTTTCCATGATTATGCCTTTAACTCTATCCTTTAATTTTGAAATTATGGTGGAACATTGGGGGAACATTGGATAAAGTCCTTTGGCCAAATGTTTGAGTTTTGATCGGGATTTTGATATCCGATTCGAGTAATTCTTGTATGGTTAGACTCGTGAGTGAATGGGTGTTCGGAATTTATAATTTTTACCCGATTCCGAGACGTGGTCCCGGGGGACTTTTTGGGCAATTTTCCTAATTTTGTGTATTAGCTTCGAACAAATTAGCTATAATGATTTTGTAAAGTGATATTCACATTATGCAATTGAATTGAATAGATTTGGGCCATTCGGATTCGGGTACTCGTGGCAAGAGCGTGGTGTTGAGTTGAGCAGAGCACTCAAGGTAAGTGGCTTGCCTAATTCTGTGTTGGGGACTTTCCCTTAGGTTATTTTGATACTCTTTGTTGTATGGGCACCGTGTACGTGGGGTGAAGCGTACGTACACGGGCCATTGTTGCATAAATTCCATCTTTCCTATCCATTCCATAAATCATTTTACTCTTATTTCACTGTTTAATGTGCTACTTGTGTAGTTTAGATTAGGAAGAAGCATGCCTACCTGTTTTACCTAAATTCCCTATTTGATACAATGTGCACCATATTAGCTAGTCTTTATCTGGTTCTTGTCTGTGACTTGTTCTTGAACTATTTAAATGCACCTTATTCGGCATTCATTCGCATTGCATATTTAAATTGGGACTATGGACGTATTCCGGAAGCTTTCCTCATGTACTGCATATTTAAATTGGGACTACAGACGTATTCCGGGAGATTTCTCCCTGTAGTGCATATTTAAATTGGGACTACGGATGTATTCCGGAAGCTTTCCCCTTGTACTGCATCTTTACATTTGGAACTACGGGACGTGTCCCGGAAGATTCCACCGTGTGGTACTTATGCTGAGCCAAGGGCTCCCTATTGTTGTTTTACTTTCGGATTATGCATTTCTACTATTTATCATGGAATTTATATCCTTTTCCAATATTTGTAAATTGTTTTACTTATGAAAAATTCAGTAGAACCTTAACCTGACCTCGTCACTACCTTACTGGTGTTAGGCTTAGCACTTACTGGGTACCAATTGTGGTGTACTCATGCCCTTTCCTGCACATGTTTTTCGTGTGCAGATCCAGGTACCAGTACGCAGTTTCGTGTCTAGGGGTCGTGTAGCTTCTTGAGGAGACCACAAGGTAATTCTGCCGCGTCCGCAGAATCCTACGAATCACCTTCTATTCTAGTTTAGACAGAGAATCTTATGTATTTCTATTTTTCTTTGTTGTATAGAGCCATTTTGGTATAGAGATTGTGACTAGATGTGACATTTCGGGTTTTGGGAAGTTATATTTGTACATGCCGAGCGTCTATGTTGTGTCTAATTGCGTTTTCTTTCTGTGTTTATTTTATTATCTATATTTTTCGGCAAATTTAGGCTTACCTAGTCGTAGAGACTAGGTGTCATCAAGGTACTTTTCAGAGGCTAAATCGGGTCGTGACAAGTTGGTATCAGAGCGTCTAGGTTCATAGGAGTCACAAGTCACAAGCCGATTTATTAGAGTCTCACGAATCGGTGCGGAGACGTCTGTATCTATCTTCGAGAGGCTATGTAACTGTTAAGAACAATCACATTCTTTGGAATTCCTTGTCATTCTAGTTACTGTCATCAAAATTTCTAAAACTCTATTCTACTCTTGATCACAGATGTTGAGGACCCGTACCGGACATATGACAATCAGGCACCTTAACCCCCAGCCAGAGCTGGAAGAGGCAGGGGCAGGGGTAGAGGACGAGCACGCGGTGCAGCCCGAGCACCGGTGAGAGCAACGATAGAGGAGCCCCCAGTAGCTACAGTTAGAGGGGCAAAGGAGGTCCCTACTGTTACTCCAGCCCTCCAGGAGACTTTGGCTCAGTTCATGAGCGCTTTCAGTACTCTGACTCAGGAGGGACTACTCCCGATAACTCCAGCCACTCCTCAGGCCGGGGGAGGGGCACAGACTCCTGTAGCCCGTACTCCTGAGCAGAGGGTCCATGTTGGGCAGGTTCAAAAGTATATTCCTATGCCCCTAGAGGCTCCAGCTCAGCATGATGCTAGGGTAGCTGCTTCTTAGGCAGAGCAGCTCAGACTTGAGAAGTACAAAAAGTACCACCCACCTTATTTCAGCGGACTAGCTTCAGATGACGCTCTGGGTTTTCTTGAGGAGTGTCATCGCATTCTCCGCTCTATGGGTATTGTGGAGACGAGTGGGGTTTCTTTCACCGTTTTCCAGCTAAGGGAAGCGACTTATCAGCGGTGACGTGCCTATGATTTGAGTAGTCTGAAGGAGGCAGCTTCACTTACCTGGGCCCAGTTCTCAGAGATGTTTTTTCTTGAGTTTGTTCCCTAGAGCCTAAGAGATTTTTGGCGTGCAGAGTTTGAGAAGTTACGCCAGGGTACTATGACCGTGTCGGAGTATGCAGTCCCTTTCAGTGACTTGGCTCGTCATGCACCGGCCTTGGTTGCCACGATCAAGGAGAGGGTTTGACGCTTCATTGAGGGACTCCACCCCAGTATTCGTACTAGTATGGCCAGAGAGTTGGAGACAAATACCACTTACCAGCAGGCAGTGAGTATTGCCCGGAGGATAGAGAGCATGTTGGCCCGGGACAAGGAGGAGAAAAAGGCCAAGAGGTCTCGAGAGACTGGCCATTACTCATGAGTTCGTGCACCAGCAGCACGTTATGGTAGGGGTTTTGTGAGTCGCCCTTTTCATTCAGCTCTTTCAGCAGCCAGTGGTATTCGAGCTCCTCTGAGACCTCAGGAGCCTTATTATGCACCATCAGTATCTAGTTTGCCTCCTGCTCGAGGTGCTATCACTGGCCAGTCTAGCAGGCCACTTCAGAGTCAGCATCAGCCGCCATGTCCTTCGAGAGGTTGTTTTGGGTGTGGTTACACTCGTCACGTGCTCAGAGATTGCCCAGAACTAAGAGGGGTGCACCATCTCAGACTTATCAGGCCCCACGTGCTCCACCAGGTCCTCCAGCTATTCTTCCAGCCCCAGCTACTGCCCCACCTGCTCAGATAGCTCGAGGTGGAGATCGAGGAGGTCGAGGTCGCCCTATAGGGGGAGTCCAGGCCAAGTACTATTCTCTTCCAGCACATTCCGAGGATGTAGCTTCATATTCAGTCATCAGAGGTATTGTCCCTGTTTGTCATAGGGATGCATCTGTATTACTCTATCCAGGATCTATGAATTCATATGTGTCTTTTTATTTTGCTTCACATCTGGCAATATCTCGGGATTATTTGAGTTCTCTCGTCTATGTTTCTACTCCCGTGGGAGATTCTCTTGTTGTGGACCATGTACATCGGTCATGTTTGATTGTTATCAGTGGTTTTGAGACCAGGGCTGATTTATTATTACTCAGTATGGTAGATTTTGATGTTATCCCAGGCATACACTGGTTGTCGCCCATTATGCCATTCTTGATTGTCACACCAAGATCGTGATGCTGGCTATGCCAGGTTTACCTATATTTGAATGGAGAGGTACCTTAGAGTATACTCCCCGCATAGTCATTTCTTTCCTTAAGGCTCAGCGGGTGGTTGAGAAGGGGTGTAATGCGTATTTGGCCTTTGTGAGAGATGTTAGTGCTGATACCCCTATAGTTGAGTCAGTTCCAGCTATGCGGGACTATCGTGATGTTTTTCCAGCTGATCTTCTGGGTATGCCGCCCGACAGAAATATTGATTTTGGCATTGATTTATTGTCGGGCACTCAAACCATTTCCATTCCTCCCTATCGTATGACTCCTCCAGAGTTGAAGGAATTGAATGAGAAGTTGCAGGAGTTTCTTAATAAGGGATTTATCAGGCCCAGTGTATCACCTTGGGGTGCTCCGGTATTATTTGTGAAGAAAAAGGATGGTTCTATGCGTATGTATTTTGATTACCGACAGCTGAACAAGAACACAGTAAAGAACAGGTATCCTCGCATTCATGATTTGTTTGACCAGTTACGGGGTTCCAGGGTATTTTCCATGATTGACTTGTGTTCTGGATATCATCAATTGAAGATTCGGGAGCAGGATATCCCGAAGACTGCCTTCAGGACCAGATATGGCCACTATGAGTTTCTTGTCATGTCATTTGGGTTGACAATTGCCCTAGCAGCTTTTATGCACTTGATGCACAGTGTGTTCTGGCCTTATCTTGATTCTTTCGTCATTCTGTTAATTGATGACATCTTGGTATATTCTCTGTCCCAAGAGGATCATGAGCAGCATTTGAGGACCGTGCTTCAGACTTTGAGGGAGAAGAAATTGTATGCAAAATTTTCTAAGTGCGAGTTTTGGCTTGATTCTACGACATTCTTAGGCCATGTGGTGTCTTGTGATGGGATCAAGGTAGATCGAAGAAGGTGGAGACGGTGCAGAGATGGCCTAGACCATCTTCAGCTACTGAGATCTGCAGTTTCTGCGGTTTAGCTGGGTACTATCGTCTTTTTGTAGAGGGATTCTCATCTATTGCAGCACCTATGAACAGACTGACCCAGAAGGGTGCTCCGTTCAGGTGGACTGAGTAGTGTGAGGAGAGCTTTCAGAAGCTCAAGACAACCCTGAATACAGCTCCAGTGTTGGTATTACCTACGGGTTCAGGGTCTTATGCAGTCTATTGTGATGCTTCGAGGATTGGCCTTGGAGCGGTGTTGATGCAGGACGGTAGGGTGATTGCCTACGCGTCCATACAGTTGAAGGTGCATGAGAAGAACTATATATTTCATGATCTAGAGTTGACAACGATTGTTCACACCCTGAAGATATGGCGTCATTATTTATATGATGTTCCCTATGAGATTTTCACGGATCACCGGAGTTTGCAGCACTTATTCAAGCAGAAGGACCTCAATTTGCGCCAACGTAGTTGGTTGGAGTTACTCAAGGATTATGACATCACTATATTATACCACCCGGGGAAGGCCAATGTGGTGGCCGATGCCTTTAGTCGGAGTATGCAGTCCATTTCAGTGACTTGGCTCGTCATGCACTGACCTTGGTTGCCACGATCAGGGAGAGGGTTCGACGCTTCAATAAGGGACTCCACCCAAGTATTCGGACCAGTATGGCTAGAGAGTTGGAGACAGATATCACTTACCAGCAGACAGTGAGTATTGCCCAGAGGATTGAGAGCATGTTGGCCTGGGACAGGGAGGAGAGAAAGGCCAAGAGATCTCGAGAGACTGGCCAGTACTCAAGAGTTCATACACCAGCAGCACGTTATGGTAGGGGTTTTGTGAATCGCCCTTTTCATTCTTCTCTTCCAGCAACCAGTGGTATTTTAGCTCCTCCTAGACCTCAGGAGCCTTATTATGCACCACCAGTATCTAGTATTCCTCCTGCTCGAGCTGCTATCACTGGCTAGTCTAGTAGGCCAATTCAGAGTCAGCATCAGACACCACGTCCTTCGAGGGGTTTTTTTGGGTGTGGTGACACTCGTCACATGCTCAAAGATTTCCCCGGAGCTAGGAAGTGTGCGTCATCTCAGACTTATCAGTCCCCACGTGCTCCACCGGGTCCTCTAGCTATTCTTCCACCCACAGGTACTGCCCTACCTGCTCAGACAGCTCGAAGTGGAGGTCGGGGAGGTCGAGGTCGCCTTAGAGGGGGAGGCCAGGCTAGGTACTATGCTCTTCCAGCCCGTTCCGAGGACGTAGCTTCAGATTCAATCATCATAGGTATTGTCCCTGTTTGTCATAGGGATGCATCCGTATTATTTGATCCAGGATCTACATATTCATATGTGTCTTCTTATTTTGCTACACATCTGGCGATATCTCGAGATTTTTTGAGTTCCCCCGTCTATGTTCCTACTCCCGTGGGAGATTCCCTTATTGTGGATTGCGTATATCGGTCGTGTTTGATTGTTATCAGTGTTTATGAGGCCAGGGCTGATTTATTATTACTCAGAATGGTATATTTCGATGTTATCTTAGGCATGGACTGGTTGTCGCCCCACTATGCCATTCTTGATTGTCACGCCAAGACCGTGACGCTGGCTATGCCTGGTTTACCGAGATTAGAGTGGAAAGGTACCTTAGAGTATACTCCCCGCAGATTCATTTCTTTCCTTAAGGCGCAACGGGTGGTTGAGAAGGGGTATGATGCGTATTTGGCCTACATGAGATATGTTAGTGTTGATACCCCTACAATTGAGTTAGTTCCAGTTATACGGGACTATCCTGATGTTTTTCCAGCTGATCTTTCGGGTATGCCACCCGACAGAGATATTGATTTTGGCATTGACTTGTTGTAGGGCACTCAACCCATTTCCATTCCTCCCTATCGTATGGATCCTCCTGAGTTGAAGGAATCTAAAGAGCCGTTGCAGGAGTTGCTTGATAAGGCTTCATCAGGCCCAGTGTATCGCCTTGGGTGCTCCGGTATTATTTGTGAAGAAAAAGGATGGTTCTATGCGTATGTGTATTGATTACCGGCAGTTGAACAAGAATATAGTAAAGAACAAGTATCATTTGCCTCGCATTAATGATTTGTTTGACCAGTTAACGTGTGCCAGGGTATTTTCCAAGATTTACTTGCGTTCTGGCTATCATCAATTGAAGATTCAGGAGCCGGATATCCCAAAGACTGCCTTCAGGACCATATATGGCCACTATGAGTTTCTTGTCATGTCATTTGGGCTGACCAATGCCCTAGAAGCTTTTATGCATTTGATACATAGTGTGTTCCGGACTTATCTTGATTCTTTCGTTATTGTGTTCATTGATGACATCTTGGTATATTCTTTTTCCTAGGAGGATCACGAGCAGCATTTGAGGACCGTGCTTCACACTTTGAGGGAGAAGAAATTGTATACAAAAGTTTCTAAGTGTGACTTTTTGCTTGATTCTCTGGCATTTTTAGGTCATGTGGTGTCTTGTGATGGGATCAAGGTAAATACGAAGAAGGTGGAGGCGGTGGAGAGTTGGCCTAGACCGTCTTAAGCTACTAAGATCCGCAGTTTCCTCGGTTTGGCTGGGTACTATCGTCATTTCGTAGAGGGATTCTTATCTATTGCAGCACCTTTGACCAGATTGACAATGAAGGGTGCTCCGTTCAGGTGGACTGAGGAGTGTGAGGAGAGCTTTCAGAAGCTTAAAACAGCCCTGACTACATCTCCAGTGTTGGTATTGCCTACGTGTTAAGGGTCCTATACAGACTATTGTAATGCTTCAAGGATTGGCCTTGGAGCGGTGTTGATGCAGGAAGGTAGGATGATTGCCTACGCGTCCAGAAAGCTGAAGGTGCATGAGAAGAACTATCCAATTCATGATCTCGAGTTGGCAGCGATTGTTCACGCCTTGAAGATATGGCATCATTATTTATATGGTGTTCCCTATGAGATTTTCACGGATCACCGGAGTTTGCAGCACTTATTCAAGCAGAAGTACCTCAAAATTGCGCCAGCGTAGGTGGTTGGAGTTTCTCAAGGATTATGACATCACTATATTATACCACCCGGGGAAGGCCAATGTGATGGCCGATGCCTTGAGTCACCGGGCGGAGAGTTTGGAAAGTTTGGTATATCTTCCGGTAGTTGAGAGGCCCTTAGCCTTGGATGTTCAGTCCTTAGCCAGTCAGTTCGTTAGGTTGAACCTTTTAGAGCCTTGCCGCGTGTTAGCTTGTGTGGTTTCTTGATCTTCTCTTTATGACCGTATCAGACAACGCCAGTATGATGATCCCAACCTTCTGGTTCTTCAGAACAGGTTTCGGCGAGGTAATGTCAGGGATGTGACTATAGGAGATGACGGTGTGACGAGGATGCAGGGTCGGATATGTGTGCCAAATGTGGATGGGCTTCAGGAGCTGATTCTTGAGGAGGCCCATAGCTCGCGGTATTTCATTCATCCGGGTACCGCGAAGATGTACCAGGATCCGAGACAGCACTATTGGTGGAGAAGGATGAAAAAGGATATAGTGGAATTTGTGGCCAAGTGTCTCAACTGTCAGCAAGTTGAATATGAGCATCAGAGGCCAGGAGGGCTACTTCAGCAGATTGATCTTCCAGAGTGGAAGTGGGAGCGGATCACCATGGACTTTGTGGTTGGACTTCCTCAGACTTTGAGAAAGTTCGATGTTATTTTGGTGATTGTGTATCGGCTGACCAAGTCAGTCCATTTCATTCCAGTGTTGACTACATACTCTTCCGATAGGTTGGCGGAGATTTATATCAGGGAGATTGTTTTCCTCCATGGCATTACAGTATATATCATTTCAGACAGAGGTACACAGTTCACTACACGGTTTTGGAGAGCCTTTCAGCAGGAGCTAGGAACCAGGGTAGAGATGAGTACAACCTTTCACCCTCAAACAGACGGGCAGTCCGAGCGCACAATTCAGATTCTTGAGGATATTCTTCGTGCCTGTGTGATGGATTTTGAAGGGTCATGGGACCAATATTTACCACTTGCAGAATTTGCTTATAATAACATTTACCAGTCCAGCATTCAGATGGCGTCATACAACGCTTTGTATGGTAGACGGTGCCAGTCTCCAATGGGATTGTTTGAGCCGGACGAGGCCCTATTTTTTGGTACAAATTTGGTCCAGGAAGCCCTGGATAAGGTGAAGGTGATTCAGGAGATACTTCGCACAACTTAGTCCAGGAAGAAGAGTTATACAGACCAGAAGGTTCGTGATTTGGTATTCATGGCTGGTGATCGGGTTTTGCTTCGGGTATCGCCTATGAAGAGCGTCATGAGGTTCGGGAAGAAGGGTAAGCTGAGTCCGAGGTTCATTGGTCCTTTTGAGGTATTGCAATGGGTTGGGGAGGTTGATTATGAGCTAGCCTTGCCTCCCAACCTAGCAGGAGTTCATCCGGTATTCCACGTCTCTATGCTCCGGAAGTATCACGGTGACCCGACTCGGGTTGTGGATTTTAGTTCAGTCTAGTTGGACAAGGATTTATCATATGTTAAGGAGACATATTCTATATTGGATAGACAGGTCAGAAAGCTTTGTTAAAGAATATTGCATCAGTAAAGGTTCTGTGGAGGGATCAGCCGGTCGAGGAGGAGACTTGGGAGACCGAGCAGGATATGCGCAGTTAGTACCCTCATCTTTTCACAGCTTCAGGTATGTTTCTATACTTATTCGAGGACGAACGATTTTATTAAGATGGGGAGAATGTAACGACCCGGTCGTTCGTTTTGAGAGTTAGTGCCCCGATCCCCTAATAATTGCTTTTCCTGTCACGCCCCAAACTAGGAGAGGCACGACTGGCACTCGATACTGTATTCGATCGAGTTAGCCACTAAACATACTAGCTAACTAAACTGGGGGCCCAACATATCGAGCAGCACAACATCTGAAATACTAAGCCTGGACCGTTAAGGTCGTGACCTGAATAACAATAAGCCATATAAAAAAAAAGTAGACAAGCAAAAATAATAAAGTATTAGCTGGCCGACGAGGCTGTGATTGAAGACATAATGCCTAGACATATATATATACATGCCAAGCCTATGGGTTGGAGACTGAAAACTGCAAAAAGAAACCAAGAATATGTGTCCACAATAGCCTCTAAGAG